>JARJDV010009978.1:0-13526 GCA_030264675.1 Anaulacaspis nigra
GCTAAAAAGTTACAATGCATCTCTTCTTGCATGATTTCATTAATAATTGTTGTTAATTAATTATTATTATTCATTAAATGCATTTCAAACATGTACAAGCGATAATGGAATCACTTTTTATAATATGAAAAGTACACGTTAAACTTGCTTTTTATGATACGAAACGAAAATTATATTTATCAAAAAAAATGCATGACCTAAATTTGTTTCATATTTGTATTACGGTTAACTGAATCGAAAATGTGTGATAATTTATTTTATTTTTGATGAAATGAAGAAATAATAATTCAATATTAATTATGCTCTTATTGCTAATAAATGCTTTCACATTATTTTAAGTTCAACTAGAAAAATTTGTTATAAAGAGTTGTTGGTTTATCATAAAAACCATCATTTTTTTATAGATATTACTATTAACCCATAAATAATGAAACACGTGAAAATGTTTTAAGCTTATAAACGATTGCATTACAAGCAAAATACATAACGATTTTATAGTGGTTGCTATAACAATGAAGATACACACAAAAAACTAAGAATAGAGTATTGAATTTAGTATATTGGCTTGTTATTAGAGAAAACATACAAAACATAAAAAGTTTAAACTATGAGTGAGGAAGATTGCTGGGTTTTCGATTCTTTGGTTTGTTTTCTTAATGGACCAATTTGGAACGCCCCATTACAAAGTTTTATCGAAGAACGATCATTAAGTTGGTTTTATCAATATCAGACGTAGTAATCTTGAATGCTACAAGTTATTTATTTTTTCATGTAGTATTTGAACCTCATCAAGCCGAAGATGATGAAGAACATAAAAAGACTTTTGAAGATTTCAAAAATATGGTCGATTTTATGCTTGGAAATTTCATGGAGGATATTGGAATAACTTCAGCACAGTTTGAGAAGGCGTGTTTTCGGGGTGCAAATATTGGAGTCCCTTTACATTTTGACCAGGTAATATTGATAATTATTATTTGATTAGAATAGAAAGACATTTGATTACAGAAAACATTTGATCAAATATGGGCCGCAAATGATTATGAAATGTTTAAACGAATGATGGCTCAACGAAATGTAGAGTTACAACTTCAAGCTTTGGAACTTATTGAACGCAAATTTGGAAGAACACCCGAATCGTTCATTCCCCAGAAGCGTTCAGATGTTGCTAGAAGTACAGCGCATGTTGTACCAAATGTTAAATCATCCGAATTGGAACGAGAAGTTCTAGATGAAGTCAGCAAGTAAGTAAATAACTAATAATCTCAATGGATTGTTATTAATATGTACAACAATTCCTTACACCAAAACCGGCGTGATTATTCCCCATTTTACATGAATTTGCAATTTCGGTACTCACGATTCCTATGACTTAGTACCTGATTTTTCAAAATCATTTGGAAATTTCGAATCACGATGAATCGTTTATGAATTATGCCTGGGCAAATCACGTGTTGTTCTTGCAATATTTATTTAGTTTTAGATGAAGATATTCTATGAAGTAAATAATGGTAAAAAAGGTTTAAAAAAAGATTACAATTCAAACTAAAAATATCCAAGATTTAAGTGAAAATTGAACCCAATGAGAATTTGAATATTGAAGTGAAACAAATTAATTTATACATTGTAGGCAATTTCCATTAAATACTGAGCCAGGCGATGAAGAGGTTCAAGCTGATGAAATTAAACATCTGATTGAAGAAGATAAACATACTCTTGAAGAAACGTTAAAAGTTGCGATTGGTATGATATTAATTACACAATAGCCGCTGTTTTATTAATTTTATTATATATTCAACTTTGTTTCTTTGCTTCCATTTAGAAGAAACATTGTCTTCACAGAAACACTTTTTAGAGCAAAAGCAGGATGATACCGAAGAGCCAGAACCTGAGGAGGTTGCGAAGAAAGTCATACCAAGAATTCCACTTGACAGACCTCAAAACTCAAATGTATGTAATGTAATAAGATGGTGTGTGATAGTACTTGCTTTCTAGGTTTTGAAGGTGAATTTTGAAAATAAGTGCTCTAGATATATTTAGAAGAATATTTGTTTAGAACCTATGTTGATAACAGAGGAAGTTATCTTGTGGCATAATTTGAATTTCTACATGGATTTCCACTTTTGGGGTACCATAATATTTTGCACTAATACTCATAGTTGGAGTGTAAATCTGTTGAAAGCCATTTTGCCAGTCGGGTTCTTTAACCGTTATGACAAATTGTTCTGTATCATGCAGAAATGCTCTTTTACATTGAGAGTAATCTGTTCATATCATCTTTTCAAAGAATAAGTGCTTAAATCCTTGGATTGTTTTAGCTTAAATTGCAGAAGTGCACTTAAGATACACTGTCAAAAATAAGGAGTTATGTTCTTCTAAAGAGTGCAAACAGTTTGCAACAGTATTTGGACAATAAGGAACACTTTTCTCGATCTGTTGTCCTTTTTTTAAAATTATCCTCTCAAAATTAGAAATGGAGTTTTTACACACCCGTTAAATATGTTAAAAAATAGTCCATCCATATTAAAGAAAAATTTTGACTTGTTTCTATTTAACACTTCAGGTTGATACATTGGAACTTAAAAAACGACAGGAATATTTACGTGCCCAACGCGACAAACTGGTTGCGTTGAAAAAGGAAGTACGCAAGAAACATCTCGATGAAGATCAAGTCTCGAATATTGAAAAGGCTAGAATTCGTCCCAAGTCGTCGAAAGCAGCTGAAAATCTTCTACGATTTGGTGCAGCACCTTCACTTACTGAATCCGAAAGTGTTAAAGTCCGAAAGGCATTGGTAGATCGCTTAAGAGCAGAAGTAGTAAACCAGCCCCAACCACATTAAACGAATTAAAATTTTAATAAATAATTAATCCACATATATAGGTAACAAAATACTTAACCCGAAAGTTATTCTTAATAGTAGTAATTGCACTGTGTTAAATTAAATTTAAATTACTTGTTAAAGTATCGTGAATTAGTTATAAAACGGTTAAATGCTACATTTAGTGGTTTAAGTAAATAAACTTAGCGCGTTGTCTACAGTTGCATAGAAAAAGAAACATTGGATTATTTGTGTTGTGTTTTGAATATTAATCCACTTCGCATATCCACAACTGATTAGAAATGGGTGAAATACAAGTAAATTGCTAAATCGCCCGGTTTTGTTAGTATATTAGGTTGACTTAATCTTAAAATATGTTTTAATTGTTTTTAAAGAACTAAACTAGAAGGCTTTGGTTATTATCAACTGTCGTAACGCAATTTTTATTGATCTGATTGTCAACTTTTTATTTGCCAATTAATAAAGTGAATTCATAAGTTAATTTAAAAATGTTTGCAAGATACAGTATTCGAACTCAAATATTAAAAAAGCCAACCCGCTTTCTTCAGTTTACAGAAAGATTATGCTCGATGTCGACCGGGAATGAAGGCGATAAATTTAAGGTTGATGTGGCTGGCAAAGTAGTCGCTAAGGATCCACCTATCAAAGAATTGACTCACGGTCATAAATGTACCAAAGATTTCGATATCCAGATGGATGCTCACGAAAATGAAACAACTGAATGCCCTAAAGAATGTACGACTTCGCCACCACAAGAGCAAACTGAGTGTGAAAGAAGTGAATCTCCAGACAAAACAAAAAAAGTATCTGAAAAGAAGAAAGCGAGATCAGGTGAAGATAAATCTGATTCGGCAAATAAAATCGAACGTGAGCGTAAAAGAATAGAGGAATCCATTCAATTATTGAAGAAACAAGTTGCTCAATTGATTCTTGATACAGGAGATGATGAGAAACCAGGTGACAAGAAAATAGAGAAAAAACCTATTGCTATTTCACCTGAACCGGATACGGGTTTGGCAAAAAAATCAGCCGTCACTGGTTCGCGAACGGGAGGCAGTGGCAGTGGCAGTATTGGTGTGATACCTCCAGATGCCCCTAGAATCCAACGAAGTGAGCCGGGAGAGACTTTCTTCTGTTTGATTCCCGCTGAATGGGTGAAGGCATTTAACGAGAAAACGGGTGTTACGGGATTTTGGACTTTTGCTTTTGCATACGGAACGTACTTGCTGAGTAAAGAGAAATTGGTTATGGAGCATGAATATTATGGCGGCTTGAGTCATATTGTGTTGTGGTGGTTAACTGTTAAATATGTTGGTCCTGGCATATCCGCATCGATTGATAAAAACATTGACCTGTATGAGGCAAGTTTCCAAAAGGGTAGAGATGACGAGAAACATGGTTTGAATACGAGCATTGAGTATGAAGAAAAATTGCAAGATTCTATGGACGGACAAGGCACACTTGTAGAGGCAAAACGTGAAAATGTGGATTTGCAACTAGAAGCAGAATACCGGCAGCGACTTTCTACGGTTTATCAGCGTACTGTGAATATACTTAACTATCATGTGGAAATGGAAGAAATAAAGCGTAGACTTGCTCATAAAAATATAACGCAATGGGTCATCAATGAAGTTCACAAATCTTTAACTGATGAGCTTCACAACGCCTACATGAATCAATGTTTTGTAGAACTGGGAAGCTTATTACAAGCTAAAGGAACTTAAATGCGAAATAATGCGGTAATATTATATTGGATTCATTTCGTCATTGGATATTTTGTCGGCCATCTTGTATCACACAAATAGCGGTTAACCTGCTACAAGACGTAAAAATACAATAAAGCCCAATAAATATTTACAGTATCAATGAAATATACAATGTAATACTAAATACTTGCGCGATTCTCCATTTGTCATTTCTTTCACAGACTGAACAAAGGGCCTGAAGCCTTCTACTTTCAGAAAGGCAAATTTAGATCTATGGTCTCCATTTCACAACAGGACAACAATTTTTATATTTAGCTGTCCTATCCCTGCAAGGCACGTTTTTAGATATATAATTTATTATTGTTTAAAAGAGAAATGACAATATTATACATGTTTCATATTTTCTAGCATACGACTAGAATAAAAATTTCAGTATTGAAATCTCTCCAGATATTGGATTCAGCAAAGATTGACACAGAATTGATACAGATGGTGTGTTTTAACACACAAATGTCATATTTATTGTTTAATAAATTTAAAACCAAACTCCTGCCCGAGACTTTTGGAGAAGAAGTGCTAAGAGAACAATGCGAAATGAACTAATATGTACAATAATGGAAGTAGAAGAGTCGTCGAAATGCAGAAACAATGGCTAAGATGGTACGGCCATGTTAGAAGTCTGAAGGATGACAAAATATCCAGGAAAACACTAAAAAGAAATGAAAGAAAGAAGAACAAGGGATCGACTAAAAACAACTTGGACATCGGGTATTCTAAGAGCAATGTGACTGAGAAATCTGATACATAATATAAAGTTGCATAGCTTTCCATTGACAAAGTTAAGAAGTAAACTCATGTAAGAGGAATTGCCTATATAGTTGTGCGATAATGGGGAAACCGTGGATACGCGCCATATTGAATTATTTGTTTCCAACTGATTCCTGCTTCCATCACAAATGCTATTTTGGCATTTTATATAAAAATAATGACATTCTCCTAAATACGGAAAGTGCATACTATTAAAATCCGAAAATTGAAACATGAATAAAGCGTTTGGTTGTATATTTGTTATTTGCGGGGCTGCTTTAGTTTCCGTCATTATTTACTATGAACGTGAACGAAGCAGGAAACCAAATTACAAGAGGAGATTGCGCGAGAAACGAGCTGCTCATCTGAAAAAGGAGCAGTTGCCGTATTATGAGATTATTCCTACCACTGTCGATCCACAGTTTCGCGAAGCCATGATCATCAACGAAATACAGGTGGCCGAAAAACTAATGCTGCGCGAGAAATGGGAGGAGGCAATCGTCCATTTTGCTCATGCCATAACGGTGTGCACCGATCCGGCTCATCTGCTGAATTGTCTGCACCAAACCCTGCCGCCTCCGACGTACGAGATGCTCATCAAGACTTTGTCGAGTATGTATGATGGCCGATTTGACTATGGTAATGGATATTCTCGCCCGCGTAATCAAAATCTTACCGTTGTACAATATAAATAATTTGGATTGCTTAAGAGAGTCTCAAGGTTACCATTGGAAGGATATACGCATGTAAATCTAGAGTTACAATTGCAAAATTTGTCAATACATTTCTTATATATTTGTTTGTGAATTATAAATTTATTATTAACTATTTATAATTTTTTTAAGTGCAAACGTTTACATTCACAATGCACACTGTTTCCAAATGCCTTATTTTTGACAAACATTACTATCTCAAGAACTAGTGGACCAAATTGCGTGTGTAATATAATAGCAAATTTGACAAATCAGGAAAAATTGTTATAATTCTTTAAGTTAAAGATCTGAAGAAAAAGGTGAGCATTGTATTTAGTCGCACTATTCAAGTCAATATTTTACAAAAAGCTATAAATTTTAAAATTTGTTTATAATTTTGTAATATAAACATGCTGCGTAATTTTCAATTTGAAACACAATTTGAATATTAAAAATCGGTTGACTAGTTTCGGAGATATAACGATTTATCTGGAAAAGAGTCGATAGCGTCTGACTTAATCTCAGTTCGAATAATAACAAAATTTAGTCGATTTTTCACCGTTAAATCTAAAAATGACTTCTCTGGCTCCAAATAGGCACGATCAGACCCAATCTACATGCCGTGATTCCTAACAATTTTTCTAATGGTGTAAAATTTATGACTAAAACTCAATTTGAAAATAACTTTTTCGCGAAAAACTAGGATATTTTCAAACGCTTAGTACGTATAATTGTAATTAGACAAATGCAATAAAAATTACATGTAACTACTGGTCAGATTAAAATAAAATTTGTATTTTCGTAAACTACAACAATTAATCTATAGCTTTCTAAAAAATTTTATATATGTATTTATATTTCACTTTGTGACAAGATCTAACGTGGAACCAGTACTTAAGAATCGTATATCATATATAGCATCATATTTGATGCTTAAGTACTACATGTAGTGCATATTTAGCAATAAATAGACATTATTTTTGTGAGTTATAATAAAACATCAATATTGAATATGTTGTATTTAGCATCTAAAAACACGAAATGAAGCAATCGTCTCATGTAAATCAAATATTTGTTACCTTTAGAACAAACATGTTTGAAAAATACGTGTAATTTCCCACTTCCATAGTGAGAACATGTGAACATTTCAAGTGCATAAAAAGCAGTCTGGAACTCGTATATAAATCACCATCCCATGGCATGTTCCAAAAAATTTCATCTTGAAATCTCTCACACTGCAATATGCATCTGTATTATTCGCCTTAGTAATAATTATTAAATATAAGTACAATTTGGATGATTTGTTCACCAATATAACCGAAAAGGAAATTAGCAGAGAAATAGATGATTCCAATTAATATCGATAAAGTTCGTGTGTCCTAAAAGCATATGAGCACGTAGAATCTTATCTTGTATTTTAATTATGTTTTGAATTACTTACTTTTAGAGAAGTAATAATTGTTAAACTCATTATCATTGTGCAAGTTATGGCATGAAATAATATTGGCCATTTACATGCTTTTTGGATCATATTCCATGTTCTAAAATAAATAAGTACTATTATTATTTAACACAGCTTATTCCTTAATCTAAAAAAGCGACATTGTTTAAAAATTATTTTAAAAATGTATAATAGTTTTCTTAGTGTAACTACTCAAAGAAAGTCGCGATATATCTGACATTTACCATTACGAGTTGGAGATTATGCATCCAAACCGGCTTACTTGTTAAATTTTGCTTGCGTTTTATTGTTTTCACACCTCTTTAAAATAAAACTGGAAATCACTTCCAATATTGAATTTTACTCAATAGGAAATTTACTGTTCTATTTACCTTATTAATTCCATATGATGTTTGTAAATTCCCTGAAACGTTTCTTTTCTTTCCTTTACACTTTGAAATTTTTTAATGGAACTGAGCATACCAATCATTGATTCAAACCCACATTGAACATATTTCACTACCGATATGATAGAAGAAATAGAAAGGATGCAAGCAATAAAAACGTAAAGTACAAGAAAATAATTGAGTACATTTACTATATCTCGATAAGGATGAATACTCAATTTTAAACCATAATCCTAAAAATCATTGAATCCATGTTATCCACATTATCCACATTTTATGATTAAATATGAGTGGCGTAAGTGCACACTAGTTGTTGTGCACATAAGTGCATACTAAAATTGATATTAACAAATACGCAGAAATACTCCTTAATAAAAATAAAATCACCAATTGCTCTTATATATATGTATTTGTCTTACTTAACAAAATTTGCTGCAAAACGCAATTTTAATACTAATGAAAATTCAGCATTGGCACCCACGTATACTGTTAACAAGTGGTTTAAAATGTTTATTTTATACCACGCTATGCGATTATAAAGATTGATAGATCAGTGGTTTCCAAACATATTTGGCTTATCGCCCCCATTTCAAGAAAATATTTTCCTCAGAGTCCTCTTAATATTACTTAGGGACCAAGTATTACTTAAATTCATTTTTACTTAACGCCTCTAAGATTATTTCATCGTGCACCTCAGGTAATCACCGCGGTGATGCCCCCGTGGACGGTGCACTGCCCCCCTTGACTGATTCAGCGGCCACTTTATGAAACACTTTGAATTGAAATAGCAGAAAAATATGCTAATCTATGTTTAAATTCAACTAAAAGTGATTTATCAGTTATTGAACAAATAAATGACAAATATTTTTGTGATTCACTATATATTCTTTTTCTCTATACATATCAATAATTTTCTTAAAATTTCTAGTTTGTTGCTATATTTTAGATATTGCAATTTCTATGTGATTTTACTAATTACAGGGTACTCAAGCATTTGTTATGTGTGTGCACCTACCCTAATACACTAAAATTTACTTACGATTGGCATAAATAATCCACAGGTATTTAAATTATTATTCAATATTTCATCGCAGCTCGTAAATGTTTTTATAGCAAGCATAAGAAATATCACACATGCGTAAAATATTATTATAATTCGAACAAGAAAATTATGAAAGCGAAAGCCAGGCCAATCTTTTTGAAAATATGGATTTGAGTCAATTGAATCGAAGATTTTAATGACCAATGTTTCTGTGCTTGTTGCTAAATCTATCTGAAGCAATGATAAACCAAATATCGCTGCCATGAGTATTAGTACCAAGTAAGTAATTTCAATTAATGATTCGTTAAGTTCTAAAAATAAAATTGTTAATTTGAACGTTAAAATGTAACTTTTTCTTATTTACTATGTTTTTTGTAAATTGTATAGATGACAGGTACGATCAATAAGATTGAATAGACTACATAAATTATGCGAATTAGGTTCTTCCATTGCCAATAATACTTTTTAAATATTGGAAGTGGTACATAATTAGACGAAATTGTCATTATTTGCAATGTAAGAAAGAGCTTTACTTAATTAACAGAGTTGGCTAATAAAATTTTATATGTATCTTTGATTATTACACTTTATACATTTAGGGTGATTGCCTCTTGAAATCATGGAGTAAACTAAACTACTTCAATTAACGTTTGATACTTTTATATTGAATTCACAAAATTAAATTATACTTTATATTTTCTCAGATAAGTATATTAAATTATTGATAAACTATTGTATATAGATTAAGATTATCTAGAATTTACTAACAAAAACAAAGATATATTTATTACCTACCTGCGTAATCAATTATTAATATTAAGTGATAATACAATGAATAAATTTATACTTATGAAAATTGGTATTTTATTATCATGAATTATGCAATAAAATGTCACTTTTTTAAGAAATTATTTTTGATTGGAGTATATATTAACTGTTTTTAAAGGGTTTAAAGTTCTACGGCGAATACTAATACAAGAAAGTCTTTAACACAAGAATTAACAGAATTATGCATTACATTTTCATATAAGATAATTAGTAGAAAATAAATGTATATAATAAATTATTCACTTTTAATCCGCGTAATTGAATATATTTTATTATTATATCGGAAGACTTCGATATAACTTAAATTAGGAACATTAAAAACATATTAGAAATGAATTATATATTAAATAATTTGTAACTAATCGCCATACTTCTTTTACCACCTACTTGTATTTTAAAAAAATTAAGAAACAGTTTAATATAACTGATTTTAATTGGTTTAACCTTTATTATATAAATACTTTATATTTAATACTAATGAACAAGTATTTACTTTTAAAAATTGTCTCTTGTGTCATATGCTACCACAGAGTTTCCCAATCTTTTTCGATTTGGGCTCTGTAAACAACCGACTGTTTTTTGGAGCACACTTTGGGAAAGGCTACTATATAACAATGAGACTATTAACGCACTGTGCCATTAATTAATTAGAGGATTAATTAGAGGTAGAATTAATTAGAGGTGTGGGTTATAGGTTTCTGTCTCATTATCGAGTACACCTCGATAAGCTATCACTCTTCCAACTCCCCTTACTCCTAAATGCGTAAAAGGTGAGATTGTCCACCTCATATTCTTGGACATTTACTTAATACTTCTTTTTTTTGTAATATGCAATCAAGGAATTTTGGTTTCATCGCTTCAATAATTTTTATATTAAAAATACACCACGAACTGGAAGACCAATTGAGGAAAACATCGCCAAAGTCATGGAAATTGACGAGTCTGAGAGAAAAACCCGATGTTTGTCGGGTACCACACGACTTCACGCAAGAAACATAACGGAACGGATAACAAGTGGATTAGCATGATATTAACAAACGAAAATAGTCGTGGTGGAATAGGGATGAGCCAACATAAATGGTGACTTAAGGATTGGCAGGGAATTATCGACTATATTCCGCTATGGCAGAACTCTTAACTCGAAACTCAATATTCATAAATTGAATCTGAAGTAATCGCCCAGAAGCTGCCGGCTTTGGTCGAAAGAGAGGAGTTGTAGGATAACGTCAGAAATCACACCTCGATAATGACGCTCCGGGAGCTTGGTTGTGAGGTTCTTGTGCATCCTCCTGATAGTTCGATCCTGCCATCAAGTGATTACCATCGTTTCCTAACCTTATCAAACTGGTAAAATATTCATTTCAAGGGAAGCTTATGAAAATCGATTTTTTCAGTTTTGTGAAAATAGGGACGAAGGCTTCCATGAGAGAGGAAATCAAAATTGAAATTTTCGCGGCTAACTAATCGGATTTTATCCACGACGCCGTTTACGCATCCAATTTGTGTTTGACATATTGAAAATTTAGAAAACTACCCTTTTTAACTAGCGGAAGTGGTTAATTGTTTTGTCAATTCCTGGTGGGTTGTAATGCGATTCTTTCCAGGGTCGTAAGTTTGAGAGTTCTGCCCTTGCAAGGGCCTTGGCGAGATTTCCCCCTTCATTTTATTGCTTATTTGAATGTTTTCATAAAGAGAAAATTTGTTCGTAATTTTGTATATTTAACAGGTTTTGTCATAATATGAATATTCAGGAGTAAATATAAGTAAAATAATACTGCTGGGCATACTGGAATATGTTGTGAGCATAATTTCTTATTTACCTCTATAATTATTAATTACAATTATTATAGGGCCTGACCTAATTATGAAAACAGGTAGAGTAATACGTCTAAATTTTATTAAACTACTGGGTTAATACACCAGGTAAATTTGCATTCTACTTGTGTAATACATTGTGGACTATTTTGGAGCCCCAGGAATATAATTGTTATAAAAATTTATTTTTTAATAAAATGTTCAAATTTCCACGCTGTGATTTTTAAATTAATATTAATATATAATAATATTTAAATTAATATCTTTTCAAACTTCTCTTAATTAATTAAATTTACAGTTTATTTTTTCTTACATTTACCACACTTCATATCTCGATATTTATTAACATTATATCATGTTAAATTAATATTTGTTCAGTAGCGAATGAAATCTTAATCTTCTTACTTCTCCATATTATGATCAATTTCTTACACTTTATACCAAATATCAATATCCTGGAACAGTAAAGTTTGCCTATAAATTTCCTTGATTAGATTATCCTCTCGTTTTGCCTTGACATATTGAGACGCTGGTATTTTGTAAACACAATCTACATGATGATTGTTGACTTCACTACTGGGTATCCACTTCTTGCATCCTCTGTCACTATTTTTACATGGAAACGCAAAATTTGTATGCTTTGCTTCAATATCCCGTGAACGTTTCACTGGGGTTAGTGATATACGGCACATCGCGCACGTTTCCAATTCAAATAAACAATCAAAGCAGGTTTTGTGTCCGTTTGTGCATGCAAAAATTGGAGGATGCATATATTGACAACAAATAATACATTCAAATTCTTCAATGTTATCCAACTTCTTCTGTATCTTTTCGCTCACAGGCGTTGTACTAATTTCCTTACTGGTCATCTTTGATATTCGAAATGAAAACTGATATAAGATAATCACAATGTTAATAAAGTTGATTAAGTGAGTCTTGTAATAAATCCTCTGATAATGTGCACGCTGATATTAGCTTTTGTTATATATCCTTCTGTGTTATAATTATAGTAATGATAAGTATGTAAATTATTTTAGGAGCTGGTATAATTTAGACAATTACCAATAATGGTGAGGAAACATTGTATAATTAAATTTGCAACTAGTAGTAACGAGATTATATTCGAATTTGTGCATTATTATAGGAATTGATTAAATGTTAAGAACAATCCACCATACTGCTTTGGAAGTTTTACTATAACTGAAAGTTGGAGTAATTTTTAAAATCATGGTTCTAAAGTTATTGAAATATGTTCGATTTTTTATACATATTGCATACTGTTTATACGAGATCAGTCATTACACCTGGGGCTCTATGTCAAATTAGATTTGAAACTGTTTAGTTTACCTAAAATTCAATATTTACCGCACTATAAGACGCGCAAATAAACTTCAAAACCTCGCATAGTGGCCGAAGAGGGGAAATTGTCTATAAATTACAAATTTGAAAATTTTGTACTGGCAGATAAGGAAATAGCTGAATTGTATGAATCTGCAAATATTATTCAAATAGCTTAGCAACAATTTACCGTCAAACTCGAACAATATCCGCCTCAGGATTAGCTCGGTCCATTATTGTCAAATTGAAAATTCATTTTCTAAAGTCTTGGTCCTCTTTCAATAAAACTATTAAGATCTCGAGAAGTGTAACTAATAAACTTTTTAATGATATAAATATTTTTATTTTTACCTATAGGAATATAGTGTGTCAAGCAGATATTACCACTGGAAGATAGACAATTTAATGAAGAATCGTTTGAAGATTCAGGATTTTGAATAAAATTTCGTTTTAAAAACAATGTAATGTTTAGGGGATTCACGTATACAAAGTTTGTATAGTCGTTTTTGTTATTTAAGAACCTTCTTAATTTTACTTTTAGCTCTTTATTTACTATATATATTCAATTTATGATGACATGAACATCACATAGGAGGTTCGTGTCCGGCCAT
>JARJDV010009980.1:0-66956 GCA_030264675.1 Anaulacaspis nigra
GTTGGCAACGGTGAATCTACCTGTCGTAAAGTTGTATGCACTTGTTCGCGCGTATTTCTGTCAATGCATTTCTGCAATTTTCGCGGGAAGCTGCTCATTAGTGTCGTGCGTATTAAATAAACTTTTTAACTAATTATCAGCTTTTTAATCAATCATTCTTGATACCGCGAGTACTAAACCTACAGGGGCATAGAATAAAAGTATATTCAAGAGTTACAACAGTTTGTATCATAATTTTTTCTCAATATAAAGTTCGCGTCCCGCAATGAGCAGCAACCCTAAGTGGTCCTCAACGTAGCGTCACAAATTGTAAGTACTTTTTCACAATAATTTAAAGCTTTCGTATAGTTTCTGCGCATTAATCACAGCTAGCGAAATGTGGTAATTAATTGTTAGCGGAATATCAATGAGGTAGGTTATAATGCCGGCTCGCATAGAATTCTGCCAAATTATCAGCGAAAAGTATTAAGCATGTACAGCGGTTCAGTTGAAAGCATGTACAGCGGTTCAGTTGATTATAGAGCCAGCGATGACAGACCACTGATTCATAATAATAGAAATATTTATTCAATGTTCATTAATCAACAACCCAAATTAACAAAATGTATTAAAATAACAAGAAGTGGTGAAACCTCTTATGCACTGCTTCTCATTAGTAAGATGGCGACAATAATAAAATATAACATAGACTCATCACGGCTTGTACTAACATTCTCTGTATAATATATAAATGTACGTTCTGAAATGTGTAAAATCACAAATTGCGTGTGTGTAACAACAACTATGCATCCATCAGATTCGTCAAACGTATCTACGTTCATGACAATATCAATTTTAATGTGGCCAATTGTGTCCTATGTACAATGTCAATCATATCAAGTATCTCTTCGTTTGCAACTTGCTATCGACTGCTGCGCATAACATTCGCCTGTTTTTAGTAACGCACCGGTTGCCAAATTCCTGAATGCTCGTCTCTTCGATAATAATGTGGGCGATTATCTCTGAATACCGTCACAGCAGGAAATTGATTATCTTGTATATACTTCAAAGTCGCACGGATCTAAAAAACAAATCAAAAGTATTGCCATAAACAACAATAACTCAATGCAAACTACCTGCATAACAAAATGCGGTGGCTCCACCTCCGGCGATGTGGACAAATGTTGCAATATAAATTCATCACTCTGTTCCAACCATAAATCAACACCGCGCAGAGGTTCATAATTAAATGGACCAATTCTAAGCATACCTAAATTGCTATCATAGATATCAAGCACCTACAAATCACACGTTCAAATAACTGCTCACGTATGCAGAGATGCAGTAGAGTTACCTGTGTAAAACCAGTTAGAAACTTCGTATACCTAAGAGGAAGATCGGGCCCTTTGTCAGGAAACGTAGCGGGGAATATTTCACCCGTTTTAACATTAACGCCAACACCGTAGATCATCGGCCAGAGTATACCACTCCGTATTGTTGTGTTTAATTCGCCAACGCAGGCGAGTGTCAAGTCGATTTCGACATGCTGCTTGTGAAAGGATGCTGAAATCAATCAATTCAATGTTACAACTTGCGCAACGCGTCGCAACGAAAGCGCGCTTAGCACTCACTCATAATGTTATAAAACAACTCCTCGGAGTAATGGTGCGGATCGCTGTAGCTGCCAACGAGTTGCAGTTCGATGCGTCCTTCGGGATAACCAAGGGCGAGCTCCTGAACTCGCTGCACCATTGAGGTGACTGCTTCGTCGGTCCCCGAACCGTCCAGATGTGCGAGCGCCACAGCTCCGGAGCCTGCAAGCCAACGTCAACAACAACAACTTTAAATTGCAATTTATAATGCGCCATTAACGTCTCGCCTCAATTGCACATTAAGCGGTCACTAAATTCACGCAAAAATCGCATTCTTGCATTGTCGCAAATCGATGCAAAGTACGACGATAAATATTTAATCAATAGCATTGTTCGTGCGATTGTAATCATCATGGAAGTCTTACGCATAAGAATTACGCACGTAGTAATAATCTTATAGGCCGCCCGAATGCAGTCAACGCAAGTATTATTAATATAATAAGAATAATGATAATATACGCGAAGAGGCAGGCAGGAAAGCAGGCTGGCGCGCACGTTTCGTCCGCGCAAAACCCAGAATTAAATCTAATTTTATTTCGCCGCGCGCCGTGCTCGAAATGAGTTTCCAATGCGCGCACACACCATTCATTGTGCGAGGATAATAATGATTGCTGCGTTTTATTAGCGCCCGACAAAAATGTTGCGCTTTGTGAAATATTCGCGCGAATCGACAGATCTTTCATCAATATGCGTGGAATGCCGGCGAGGGCGCGGATTCCTCTTCATCTTGTTCGCCTCCTGGTGCGTTGCGAAATGGTTTTTCTCTTCCGCCTCACCTGAATGTCTCACAACGACAATGATACAAGTCGTAGCGTCGTCCGAACCAAGGATGCTGACATTTTCTACAAAGAGAATGGAAAAATCGTTGAAAGAGGTCGTTGCGAAATTATAACAACACTTACTGTCCAGTGGCACAGTCGCAGCCATTTCGCGCTGTTGCACATAGAGCAACCCCACTGGGCCGATGACTTTATTGGGGATGGCAAGCAGCTGGGCAGCCGTATCCCGGTACACGGGATGCGCATGGTACAGCGAGCGTGTGTCGGGCGGACACTCCTTTTGCAGTACGCCGTTGAGCACGAGAACCATCCTGTAAATGGAGACGTGAATCAAGTACAATTTAATTTGATATTTTTGCGGCTGACAAGCGGCGCTTAGATAGCGCGCTGATTTTTGCGAAGGATAAAAACAGTTGGGCGTTTGAAAAAGGTCAGACACGCCGGACGACGAAAAGTTACGAGTGTTTAATGTAATTTGTTGAAAATTGCATTCGCAAATGGAAATCGAATGAAAAAGTTGTATAAATCCATTCTACATCCACCTGCGGAGGCAATGTGCCGTTTCGCCATTGCCAGTCGGACATTCCATTTATCATGGCCGGCGGGTATGAATAAATTAACATTGTCTTGCGCCGAACGCCGGGGATTAAATGGGCATTAAGTGATTTATCATAAAGCGCCGGGAGAAAATCCAATATCCGCATTTTATCGTACGAGTGTGCTGCGCTGTTCGGATTCGCAATGATACGTACGTACGCTATGGAAAAACGCTCTTTAGCTCTTTAACTATTTCGCTTCCAACACGTACAACATAATATTTATGTAAATTGTATGGGGACACTGATGAGCTTTTAATATTCAGAGATATTCAGTAGTTGTGCGTCGATGCGAGATCGAGTTAAGAATCTAACACATTTTGGGTGCTGTTTGGAAGTTGTTTGAGAACAAATTAAAATTTAGATGGCATTCGGTGGGCAGCTACATGGCTCGTGGCTCATCGGGGGGCCACTCAAAGAGTTGAATTGTCAAGCTGTTAAATAGTTAAGCAATTAAACATTATTTGTGATTGCTGCCTGTGCGCCTCGAAGAGCAAGCAACAAAAAAGGCGGCAGACGACACAAGCTCTTCTTCGAAATTCTGTGAATAGAGATTGTTGAAGTGCAAATAATAGTCGAATGCAAATGGCCATTCAGAGTGGGGCGAACGCGATATTTAAGCGACGTGCTGGCAATAAATTAACTCGTCATGATTAATTTCTTCGTGAATGTATCGCAGCGCATATTATGCGGGACGGACGCGCAACGAGCGCACTAGCGATGCACCGAACGGTCCACCAATTTGTCTCTTGCCTTTTGCTATGCAGTTAATATCTTTGCATGTCGGAAAGGTAAAACCGCATTGCAAAATGATGATTTCTATGGAAATTTAGCCATTTGCAAGTGCGAATAGCTAATACAACTAATAAATAAACAAAGAGGATACATGATGCTCATCCTTTTGTCCAATTACTTAAATAAAATCTAGGATAGTGTTAACGGTAATTGAAATAATTGAATTGATAGACGATAAAAAATCAATCGCATCGAGTAGAGGAGGAGGCCACCGAACACGAGACATTAATTAAACGAAAAGGCAATATTGTCAATAAAGTTGATAAATTAACGCAATTTTTCAAGGCGCAATCGAGTAGCGAGCAGCAGGACGGCGGCGCGGGGCATTATTAATGCGTCGCATATTTTTAATGTTCGCATATCGCATCGCTTCGCATCAAAACCGGATATCCAGGTATCAAAATCACGCGCGCACCCCGCCGCATGATCAATGACGATTATACGTTATATCTGTCAGGTTGATGGAGTAAAGTGAATATTAACCTGCACCTTTTAAATGCTAGCCGAGCAAATAAAACACCCACATACATCTAATTCGCGCGCCCGAATTACATCTCGAGGGAGTGCCGCGTGCAATTTGTCACTTGTGTTAAATTCAATTTAATTAAATTAAAAAATTTCTTCGCGTTCACACCTTACGCGCAACGTACGTGCATGACGTGCGCAGCTCGCGCTTGAGCATCAATCGTGCAGGCAAATTGGTAGGTAATTATACGTCATGCGATATTAAAATGATTGCAATCAACAAGCGCGCGAAGCCATTAATCTCGCAGCCGATGATTCCATTAATTACATGCCTTTGCGCATCCCAGATTTATCCCAGCCACGTATCGAGAACAATGCACATGCAAGCGAGCGCGTGTTGCGCGATGTGCAATGAAATTAATTAAAACTTTTCTCTGCGCAACTTGCAGCCGAAACCGATCAAGTGCTTTGCTGCATGCACCACGTGAAAACGTGAGCTGAATTATAAAATTTTCCCGGTCGCACGTGCAAAATATTGCAATAATATTAATAATTTCATCGATGTATTTTCAAGAAAAATCTAAAAAGTTGTTTTAGATTTTATGAAGAGATTGCCATAAAAAGATAGCTAATAATTTGTAGACAAAATATTAATAATCCAATGAATAAATCAGTAATCGATTATCATAAAAAACGCTTAAAAAATTGAAGTCGCGCTATTAAAGCCCACGCGTTAATCGCATTTGACCGAAACACAACTATTTGTCAACCGAATATTTATGCGGTAGCCAATAAAACAACATGCGTGAGTTTGCCTGCGGTACGAACGGCGTAAATCATCATTATGCTCGCCTAGGACGACGCGCACGTATTAGCGAAATCTCTCGCTGTTATCAGCTTCAAATTAACGAAATTTATAACCAGTCAGTTATAAATAGCGAGACGGCTAAATTGCGCCGCCGTTTGCAATAAAGAATGCTGATGCTGATGCTGATGGTGGTGGTGGTTGTGGTTGTCTACTGCAGCGCACACATGACTCTGGCTGTTGATGCGCGCAAGTCTACCGTTGAACAAGTTGACAGATTAAAAGCAATTAAGACAATTTTTTATATTTAGCGGTATTAAAAGACATGCGATAACTGAACGTAACAACTGGATACATTGCTGATTGGCCTCGTAAACAATTTATCTGTCCGCGAGCGCGCGCACATTCAACCAACGAATGGTAGTAAGCAATAAATAATAATAATAATAGAATGCAAATGTTCACTTTGCGGTGATATTTGCAAGCATGATAAACACGCGTCGGCGCTTGTTATTAGTTTATTCACTTTTTCGATAAATGGAGAGATTTATTAGTAATAGCCCGGGAAAATTCAGACAATTTAATAAACACGGTCAATATTAATAATAAATGGCAATAAAATTATAATATACATCATCGTTATCGAAACGTTTATGAATTTTTGCTTGCACGATGAGTGAGTGATTCTGCGTTGCTAGGCATATTCATTCGTTAACATTATCGCATTATTTATGTTTTGCTCGTTATTTGCGCTCATTACGCAAACGCGCGCCGATGAAAAATGATTATACGAAGGCAATGAAAAATTTATTAGGAATGTCATTCGCGTTCCCGACGAATGCGCACGGAAAATGTTTTCCCATTGATGCGTTTCGGTTGGCGGCGGCGGCGATGGCGATGGCGATGCCGGTGTTGGGAAAAAAAGGCGCATGCAGCAAACATAATAGTTCTGGGTATGTTTTGACGTTGCACATGCGATTCATCAATCGCGCGCAACAAGCACGCGCACTCAAGAAGAAAATCATTTAAGGTTGGGCCCTCGTTGCACGAACGAATTTGAATTTATCGACCTAGTTTATCGCGATTTCAGCGTGCTAGTCCTCCTCCCGGGACGAAATCACGACTTGTATCGACAAAAAGATCGAGCAGATCGACGAGATCCGTATCGATCGCGAGTGTGTGCGCGCGCTGCAGCCGCGGAATAACAATGAGCAAGCGCGCTCCTCTAACAAATCTGTGTCGAGACGACGATATGGATAATGTTGTGCTTGTTTAACAAGCATTGTTGTTACTGCGCTCGCAGATATTATCCCAGAATGAGCGCAAACAATAACAGCCGCGCTGAGAGCATAAGCGATGACCACAATTTTCGATTCCACGACGACGACGACGCGACGTTCTTGCCTCTGAACCAATTTATTGCTTGACTAACTATCTTTTCGATAATGTCACTTATTTGAGGGGGAGGTCACCTTAGAAATCTTAACCTTCGTATAGATCGGAAAGCGGCAAAAACATCCCTCGCAAAAATGGACGACGAGTAAACAACTTAATATAAATCGGAGATGCGAGCAATTGAAAAAGATAGAGATGAGGAAGCAGAGGGAGAGAAAACGATATCGTTATTAGATTAATTTAACGACGTCGTTGAAGATGCGCTTTCGCAGCGATGAAGATTATCGGGCTGCGCCTTTAATTACGTTCGCAATTAATATCTGGAAAAAGTTGGCGATTTTTCGCGTGCGCGCGCGCGCCGAAGCGAAGATTAATCTGTCGATAGCAGGCGCAGTCCGTTATGCGTTGTGCGATACAAACGTAAATATTTTATTGTATTAGAGAATTAAGATCGCTGACGATAAGTCGGTTGGCACATTGCGCATCGCGAGAATTTCCACGCATCTCTCACACGCGGCCACACGGTTATTTATTCATCGCTATTCAAATGCGCAACGAAACTGCCAAACCAGGAAATTCAAGGCAGACGTGCGCGCAATTCGCACACAATTCACGAGATCGCGATAAACATATACGCGTCGAGTGTGCAGAGCACACAGGCGATTTCATTGACTTGCCGTTCAATAATTATATGCCTCGAGACATAATGCGTCTTAAGCGTTGCAACTCGTTGCCGTTGTGGCAAGGCGAAGAGATCGACTCAAATATTTCCTATCAGCTGCAACGCATCTCTATTTGCTATAAATAATCATTAGTTAATCGATGATTAACGAACAGCTGGAGACGCGTAAAATAAGTTGTATTACGGATAACTATTAATTGCCAACTGCTAATTAAACTCGAATTATTTGCGGTGTGCCGGAGTGTGTGTATTTTTGAAAATATTTGTTGTTGTATTACAACACACACGTGTTGCAATCGTAGAAACATTAAGGATGCATTGCATTCGAGGATGATTGACAGACATTTGAAACGCAGGAAAACGCGCTGGAACAACGCATGGTTTGATTGAGTTGTAGGAACGAACAATGGGCACGTGCTGAGGCCTTAATGGCACTCGCCGATGCCGACACACAAACAATTCGCTCGCGTTGCGCCATTCATTCATAGACAAAAAGCGAACAATTCGAACATGAGTTATGATGCGAATAGTTGCACAATTATTTCGAACGAAGCGTTTTCAAGTTCATTAGGAAGAGCAGCGTATGCATCATCGCCAATGTGGTTCGTCGTCGCCGTCGCTGCCGCCGCGATGGTCATTAACATACATTGCAGACGAGCGGCCGTCCTATTGTGGGAACTCCGCGGGAAAATGAACGAAAATTATAAAATTCACGCCCGACACACGCGCTTTTTACTCCGAGCCGGTGCGCGTATATAAAATTACTATATTTTATTAAACGCTATCATATCGATGGGCGGTTCTTTCGATCCCACATGCTATTTCATCCTAACAATAATAATGGTAATAATATGTATGCGACTTGGTCAGTCTTGCAAGAATTTATTTTCTATATTATTAAAAACTCGAAAAATAAAAGATGATTTATAATATCGCAGAGTTGCTATTGAGCGAGTAAAAAGGGAAATAAAATGTTGGAATGTTTGGAGGGTTGTTAACGTATAAAGTAACATTCGATGAAGGAGAAGAGAACATCAATAAATTGAATTTCCTCGAATAATTACAAGAGTTTAGTGACAAGTATTTGAGGCAAGAAAACGATTTCGTATGAAGCCTCATGGAGACTTTCCGAATGCTCGCTCAATTAGCAATTCAAATGCGGCGCACTAATCGGATATTCATTAACATTATTAGCATTGAGCGCGCTTTGAAAAGAGTGTTGTGTTGTTTGTTGTCCGTTTGTGGCAAAAACGCAAACTGAAACACACACGACGCGGCGCAGACGCATTCGACATACATTAACATAATTCAATTTTTAACAAAATTCATGTTTATTTATCAGATTGATTTCAATTTTAAATTTCCGCTTTTAATTCTCCTGGCGCGGCCGTGCTATATATTTTCATTCATTTTTATTCCATATGCATGAGCTATTTTCGCGTGCAATGAAACAACAAGATACCTATCGACGCGGCTGATTAAATGTGTTCAATTGGCCGCGAGCGGAACGACAACGAGGCAAAGCGCATCAATCAATTTATATCAGGAGAACAAATAAATGCGAGTACGGCAATCGTCGTCGTCGTCGTTGTTGTCACCAATGAGTGGTGAGCGGCTTAGCGCAGAGCTCTTCGTGTGTTTAATTGACCGTAATGCACATGTTATTGGACTGTCGCCGAGGGGAATCAGTAGCATAAATTGCGGTATGCGCTCGTGAATTATGTTAAGAGAGGAACGAACGAACGAACGAACCAACCAACGAATCAACGATTAAACGTCGCGTCGCGCCGGTCATCGTCATGCTGATTCACTTTGAAGATGCAGCACACGCATCGCAGTGTGATTGTAATTTAGATCACTCAACACGGCCTCTATCTCTCCAAGTGAGCACACATCATTTAATTACAGCACGAAAAAGCAAGAACTTACTTGTTGATTCCCAAGTCCTATATTCAGCGCAGGCTGAGCTGTGTGCGTGTGTGTTTATCAACAACAACCGCAGAGCGAGTCTCTTGCCGCAGCCGATAAACGCGTGCTCGCTGCCTCTCGGAATCGGAATAAATAAAGCACTAAAACGCGAACTGATAATAACAAGCGAACATGTTAATTATGAGCGTGCGATACGCGAGCGAGAGTTGCACAATACGCGGAGGCACTTTTCAAGCAGATCACTTTTTAATATCGATGCGATGCTCAAGTTTGAATGCACATGTGCATCGAGCGGCGGCGTGTGGGCGAAGAAGATGAGTCGCACACTCAGCTGAGAAGCGCATCGAACAGGTTGTGGATGGGTTTTGATCGCGCGCACCGACTTGCAAGCCCGATGAGCTTCGTCTGAGTACTGAGACGTTCGCACGCGGTTTCAACGAGTTTATGTGGGCAGCAGCAGCCGCACCGCGCACCACAACTGCGGCTACGTGACTTGCGTTGACACTCGCACTCCTACAATGCACTCGGTGGCGGCGGTGGCGGCAATGCAATAATAAACCAATGCGTGTTTAAATGTTTAGAAAAAAATTGTCTTAAATTATTTTCAAGAAGAGGAACAAAGTAATCTTAGCTTTCAAAGTTACCACCCCTGAAATTTGCATATTCATAAATGATGTATGAAGTAATAATAAGCTGAAAACAGTTAAATAAAAACATATTGGGAATGACGCACATTTAGATAAACATTATAAGCTGTTATTCCGCGTGATAAAATATTGCAAAACTGGTCAGTCGTTTATTCAAACGCTGATGTGTGCTGATTCAATTACGAGCGTGTACTTTACGCGAGGCTGCTGATAGCGCGCGAATGAGATCTTCACCATTAGCGAATGCGCGCTTGCTGGCTGGCTTGCTTGCTTTTTCCCGTTTTGTGTGCCGTACCGTGCTGCGGTGGCGGCGACGGATTCGTCGCAAATTCACGCTTTTGCCACTGCTGCAGCAGGCGAAACGGCAGTGAATGGCTTGATCGGGGCGCGCGATGCATCGGCTGAGTTATGGAGAAAACGCTGTTGGCGTGCAACAAGTCGCGGAATCACGACGACGACGACGACGAAGGAGGACAAGCCTTTGATTGTGCAGAGCACTTTTTCGGCGATGCTGCTCGCTCGCTCGAAATATGTACAACACCACCACACAACCACCTCCTCTTCGCCGACTTCTTTCGCTGTGTTTGGCGCGTAATTTATGGCGCTTGTAGCGCGCTTCGTATAAGGAAATTGTACGTCTTCAAAGCGTAAGCGCACATAAAATCCGCACTATAATATTATTATGGAATTCGGAATTTATAGACGGATAATGGTGGAATCTTGTACGCGATGCATAATTACGCGTACTAAAACGTAATTAATACGCGGACGCAGACGCAGTCAAGCGGGCAACTTTCGGCGTTTTTACCTCATTATTAGCCAGCCAGCGGACACACAATGTTTGATATGCATCTGACGTAAATTACGCGCAATGCGGGAGACATTCAGATATTAATTTAATCAAAATAAAACTCCAATGTCAATAAGCTCTGCTAGGTACTTTCTATTACAAGCGCCAATCGAATTAATCAAATTGCTCAACGTTTCGCTCAAGAAGCGTGTTCGCTGTTGTCTCCGATCATTTCTCAACAAACAAAAAATAAGAAGCATAAACGAGTGAGGTGCTTCTGTGAAGAGCAGCACTCATTAAAATATTATAATTGCATGTGATCGAACGTAAGAAATTGACTTTTATACGGCTAGCATTTATAATCATTTGATAAATACGCGCGCGTCAGATTGAGGCTGAATTATTATTACTTCCATGCGTGGCTGTGATTTATGATGCTTTGTTGATTCTTGAACGACAGAATATCGCATTTACCACTTGTACGTTTTTTATAAATTGTCGCTAGAAAAGTTAATTTAAATCATAAAAAACGCACAGTTATAAAATCGAAATTTTACAGATTTCTTTAATTTCTACGACGACGAAACTAATTTCGAAAAATCTAATGAAATTCGATATTCTTCTACGTCTTCTTCTTTGATTTTTTTGTGGTATGCATATGAATTGTATACTTAACGATGATGGGCTATCAGTTACACGGCTTTAGTCAACCCAATTTGGTAGCAGCAGCTTCGATTCGAGCTATAAACGAAGTAATTTATTGCCTTGTGTGTCTAATCAATGTATTGATAAATACTGATAAGTTTTATGTTTTTTTCTAAAAGTCCCAGTTTCAGTCTTTTATCACGTCAAACGGCAGATATTCCATTTATCACGGTTTGTATCAAAAGTTGAAAAAGTTTGAATGGCATGTGCAGCAACACTCCCTTAAAGTATTGTTAATAATCTCGACGTTGTTATCAAGCACATGGCATAATAGCGTGCAAAACCGCAAGAGGTTTCTACCATTTAGATAGCCATTAGATGGCTTCCGCACATAATGGGTTCGCATGCTCGCGCACAGAAAGCCCAACGGGGCCAAACGTAGAGGCTAATCTTCTCAACTTATTTGTCACTTTAAACATAACATCATTAATCACACGTGCGCACGAAGAATGCGCATGCGAAATGCAATCTGCGTTTGCGATCCACAAATGAATAATTTGTATCTGGCAAATATTCAATTCGCACTAAGTGAATTATAAAATAAAAGTATTAATTAATTTCGAAAAATCACATTCAAACTTTCATAGACATAGAGTTAACATGATAACAAACTTGGCCATAAATTTACTACACTTCGTAGCATAAAAGAAGTATCAACAAATAATGTTAATGTTATAAACACATGTTGAAAATAACAACGGCTTTTACGACTTTGTATAATAAAAACTCCCCCCGCGAACGCAGCAGACGAAGAAGAAAGTTTATAGTTTTGTAAATCATCCGTAATTATGTAGCGAAAATCGTAAAACTGCGCATGAGATTTTGCCTATTAATTCGCGAGCAATTAAAATAAATCTATTTTTATCGTCGTCGTCCATCTGCGCGGCGTGCGATTTGAATTTAATAACGCAGTGCGCACCGCTGAAATTTTATCCGCGAAATTAATCAGGAAATAGTTTGCAACGAATTGACAACTTCATTATTCTTCGGCCGCGGCGCGGTGGTGCGCATTCGAAACTCGTGTGATTCGTTTGTTCGTTGTCCTTTTGCATTCTACATATGCATCCGCGCTGGCGTATGTGTTATTAATTAGCATTGTCAGTCGGTGCGCACTTGAGCACTATTCATATCGGGGGTCATTACCAATACGGAGTGCGCTTTTTGATCAGGCCATGCTTCGAACGCGAATTTATTTATTAATGCAAACGTCAGATCGCAAATGCTGAAAACGTGATGACTGCGAGCGCCACGTACATAATGCATTTCTCCAATCGACATTTATCACTGATATCAAAAAGTTATAACTAATTAAGAGCCGCAGCGAACGCGCGCGCGCAAACGCAAATGTGATACAAAAAATAGCTATGGAGAGCAGTGCGATTTCTTGTTGGTGCTGCTGCTGCTGCTGCTGCAGTGTTTTGCACTTTGCTTGAAATTTATAAACACGTTTGCTTTGCGTATGCTCATAAAAGAGTATTCAACAAATCTGAATGTTCATACACTGTGTCTAAGCAGAGTCTCTAGATAGAGTCGCGGTGTGCAGCATGCACAATGCCACTGTGTAGAATGAGGAGAGTCTGGGGAAATTTCAATTCTTTTTACACAACGAGGAAACCCTTCAATCTGTTTTTACATTACAGAAGCACACACGGATACAAACGAGAAGACAAAAGGGCACGCAGCAGTACACGGCGCGCACGACAAACGACGATTTATCGTATTATACAAGAAGTGGCTGGATCTTTTCGAAACGACGACGACGAGGACGACGACGACGCGAAGAACAACATCGGTGAGTACCATTGTAAATGCTACTAGCTGCTAACTGGGCATTACTCTTTACTTGTTCTCCGTCTGCTGCCGCTGCATCGCGCAGTGTCTTCCTCGTCGCGACGAGCGGCTAGTTATGTAAACGCAAACTATCATAAAGTAAATATGCGAGTGCGGTCGATACACAAAATTAAACATTTTAATAACTCGCGTTTGCTATCATAAAATAATCGCAGCGTTTAGTTGCGGGGCTCGCTCGGCATAATTAAAAAGGATCAATTAATTTCAGTGGGTAATCATTTCCTGCATGTTGGGTGTTCCTTGCGAAAATGCACAAAGTCAAAGAAACCGAAGCAATTCAATCGCTAATTGCACGAGCAGCTAATGAACTGAATCAAGATAGACCAGCAAGACGTTCGTTCGTTCGTTCGCTCAATGAGAGACGCACCGAGAGCGCACATTTTGCGATTTGCCTATTGCTATTACGAAAATTGATCTTGAATCTTCAAGCTTGGCATCTTTAGTGCGATTCTAAATCAACGCGGCGAACGCTCGTGGCGCACAATAGTTGTAAACAACAATTTGCGGCATAAATTATCCGGGTTTTTCATTTACGTTCGCTTTTTTCCCCTCTGCGCATTTGGCTAAACTAGCGAAACGAGCAGGCCGGGGCAAGTTAATAAGTAATAAGTATCATTATTTTAATTAGAACTTGACTGGGAATAATAATGTCCGCGCGCGCACACAAACTAAAATTGCGATTGTAAATTGTTGTCGGGCGCGCGCATGTGCAACGCGAAAAGAAAATGAAGAAAGTCTTAAATTTGAGTCGTGATTTCCCTAAGATTGGAATTAGTGGTTTAAGACCTGAGAGACTGTGTGCTCTGCATCGCGCGCGCGAGCGCGAGCACGCTCCTCGCTATTAGATTTACAGTTCGAAATTAATTATAAGTCGAACGCGGGTAGAATTATTGGAAGACACTTAGACAAACGAGCCGAACAGGACTTGAAATCATTCAAAAACACGCGGAAATACCGTAACCCCACAATCGACGCGAACCGGGAAAATTTCATTTCATCACCGCTGAAAATTTCCTTCGACGAAATTCAATTAACTATCCTCGGCTAAATGCGTTATACCCTTAATAAATCTCCACTGCAGCCGTCATAAATCTCAGCATTGCGCGCAGTGACAAACAACAAATTGCAGCGCTAGTACTGCTTATAATAACAAATACAATTCGCTGACCTTACGACGAATCATCTTCTTCTGCTTCGTGGTCGTCTTCGACTTCGGCCTCATGCCGAATGCAAGAAGATGATGATAAAGGAGGAAGAAGTGTGCCGTCGATAATGGAAATTCTACAGTTACATTGTTGTATTCGAAGAGACGAATAAAGTACTCGTTTCTCCCAATGTGGTCTTGGCGTTGTGCATCCGAATTGTTTATACGTACGCACCGACATTTGTTGCGTATCATAGTGACCGGCCGAGTCTCGTTCTTTTCTTTCGAATGCAAATGAATGAATGATGTGCGTCTAATTGTTGAATTATAAACTTATCTATTCACATTCAAAACAGGCGGCTCGAGTTCAAGCTAAGCGAGCGAACGAGCTAGGCCACGCACCGCGATGCGCCAACGAAAATGCTATTAAATCACGCACTTTTATTTCAATAACGTCGCCCCATCGAATAGCGCATAAAATATCGAAGAGGAAATTTATCTATTCGTTAGCAAAACGCCGACGACAAATCATAAATCTCGGCGCGTGCAAAATGGCAATAATGTCCAACAATATTCTAAGGAATTTGCGCACGGCGAAAACTAATCAAGTTAATATGTCACTTTCGAGGATATAAATCAATCCGTGCTTTTGGCTTCGGCTATCAGCACGTCCAGCACGTCAGCGTATTTCTTAATTTTAAGCAAATTTCTCAATTGCCGCGCGCGTGAGCGCATCGAGTTTCTGCAATTCGGACTGCCGCAGCATGACAGGACGATGCGTGCCACACAATCACAGAATCCTTTTCAGCGGAATGCGTTCGTTATCTTTCGAGATTTATTGTGCGCGCTGAAATTACTGATTCTGATTTATTCCATGTACGCTCGAGTTCTTTATCAAAATCACCCTCCGCTCTTGTGTTTTTTTCGCATTGTTGTTGTTGCTGTTTCCGCATCGACACATGCTGTTGTTGCGCTTCTTTTTTCCGACTTGTTTTTGTTTGCATTCGCAGAGAGCATAGAACAATATGAAATATTAATGTCTTGATCGTGCTCATCCAATTGGCAAAGCTATGTTTATACTACTTGTGCGAATGGCCAAGTCCAGCCCGAAGAAGAACGGGAATGAGGAATGAAATTGAACACGGCTAGCGTTAGCTCAAACGCAATTACTGTAAATCATTTTTTCCGTGTGTGCGCCTCACTATTAAAGTGTAAGCAAATTCACACCTTTTACAGCTCCTCGCTTTGCTACAGAATCGTAATGCGGATTATTGCATAACGCACATAACCACTTGTTGGCTTTTCTCCTCTTCTTCTGCTCCTTCTTCGGCTCGATGGACTTTTATTAGCAGTGCACTCAATTCGCAAACTCGCGCGCGCTTTTTGAAAACGAACGCATCGAGTACTACGCGGTGATTTATTGCTTATTGCATATTCCAGTCAAACATTGTGCTCCGTGTCCTGCGCGCGCATTGATGATGATAATATATGTGATTTGGTCCTTTTATTGACTGTATTCGAATGCGCTTCATCTTCGTCCAGCCATGATTTACTACGAAGGATTCAGCACTAGTCAAGTGCGTGAATTTGTGGTAGCTCTAAACATTCATCATTTATTCACTCGAGCCGCATCTTCTGCGCTTCTCTCGTTAGCAACTTGCTAAATTTACGCGAAAAAATGGAAATACTTTGCGCATGATCCTCGTTCCTGCAGTAAATTGTTGCACATGCGTGAGTACACATTATATAGGTGGAGATCTTCCTCGGTGATATACTGAGCAAGCAAGAGGCGCGAGTCGATGCCCTGCTATATAAAATTTTATGACTCATAGAGTAATAATGTGCATAGCACGCACTACAGCCTCATCGCATCATCGTCGTACTTGTAACTATGTTTTAATTCGCCACAGCGAGCGCACATTTGCAATATCAGATAGGCAGTCGGCAGAAAGAGCGGCTGCTGCTGCTGTTGCTGTTGTTGTTGTTGTCGGAGCTAAACATTACTTCTTCGTTCGTGGCGGGCAGCGCAGGACTGATAAGCGCAAGACAGGACAAGCGCGAGCGCGCGAATGTGAATCATCGCTGCGCTAAAATTCGACGAAATGAATGCATCAGCAGTGCGATGATGATCATTACGATGATTATGATGGCGATGATGATGAGACGCGCGCTCGGTACAAACAACATAACAAGTTGAAAGGTGTCCAATTACGGATCGCTTCATTATTCCGCATGCGGTCGGCGTTTGCCATGAAGGTTTTAATTGCGCGCGCGCATAGATGCGCTAATATTTTCCGTGCATGTTGCCGTTGCAAATTACTGAAAAATATATGCGCGCGCGCGCAAGCTTCAAGTGGGCAGATTATTTCCACTCGCTGCTTCGTGCTTCATCTGCTTATAAACTCATCTGAAGAAAACGGTCTCGACACCTTTGACTAGGGGCCGTCCATCAAATGCATCCATCCGGGCATCCACTTAACTCACTGCAACAACAGCAACAGCAACAACAACAACAACAGCCACAGCAACGTGAATATTAAATCTCTTCTCAAAGCAATGCAAGAGGAAAAGCAACTTAGAGACTTTGAACATTTAATTAACAAATTATCGCTGGCTGTACTTAAGCAGCAGCGTGATTTCATCTTTGCCAACGTTTTCCTTCCTTGCTCATTCTCGACTAGATAAATTGACAATTTTTTCCGCCTTTTTCGTAACACTAATTACGCCACATTCCCATTCAGGATCGGTCGGTTTGGGAATTGGAAAGTTCTTGCTTCTTGCTTGCTTGCTTGCTTCCACCCTACATTTGAGATTTGTGATATTTAAATCCGCGTCCAAGTGATTTGTGTGGCCTGCGAGTCTTATCATAAAGCAGCCGACAATTATTAAGTGGTTGCAGCCCTTTTCTTTCTTGGCGCAGAAATCGTTCAGACGCGCCGTCCATCCGCGTCGTTTGTATCCGATAGCCCCCCTTTTCATAGGCCGTGTAATGAATCACGTATCACACTGATATATAGATTACGCCGTTCGTTCTCGATAATATCTGGCGTGCTACAGTTCAGTTCGAAGACCAAATCTATCCGTTTGACGCGAATTTATCAGCGGCGACATGATAAATACGTCCAATCCGTGAAGAGAAATCGCGTTCGGTGATGATATGCATGAGAAGCACTTTGCTCCTCGACCGACAAAAAACTTATCATAATATTTGAAAGCTTTTTTCCTCATCGCTCTTCCGCTCGCCAGCGCCAGTCGAGCACGAGTGTTTAAATACACACATACTCATTAAATGCATCGTCGTGGGCGTTGATCAGTTACACTTTACGATCATTTTGGCGACCATAAAATCCACACATTAGTATTACGTGAGAAGATTCAATAGGACATCAACTGCGCATGCAATGCATATATGATATGATAATGCATTTGATATTGATGTGCACGAATAATTTATAGCGCATTATTGCAATAAATACCAGCGTGCAGCGGCGTTAAATTGATTCGACACGAAAAGCGCTCGCGCGCGCGCGCACTCCTCGTCGAGCTTTATGAATGAATGAACTTTGGTGCGAGAAGCGCATTGACACAATTTCTTTTTTCCGCGCTGTTCTTGTTCCCGCGAACAAGCACAGTTTCCTCGAAAAAGGGAGAGAAAATCGTGGCGGTCGTGATGCATTGACGTTTCAATTCCACGTAACTGTACAATGCGAGCGCGGTCGCAAAAGCGCAATTAGTGCTCGCGCTCTGCCAAATTATTTAAGCCAATTTGAAATGATTATCCGCGGCAACACACGATCGTGCGCCAAAAACTACAATAAGTTGTTTCATTAATTATAATTGTGGCAGCGCGTTCGAGCGTTTGAAAGCAACAACAACAACAAGAAGAAGACGAAGAAGTGAAGAAGGTGGAGGAGGAGGAGGAGGAGAAGGATGAGCGAGCGACCGCTGCCCTTTCGGTGGGAAGCATTTATTGGCGATTGTTCTTAATAGATAATCTATAATTATAGTCGAATGCTTGTAATTTTATGGTTAATTTTCAATCACCGCGCAGTGCATTTACTTCATCGTTTTCTTCTTCATCTTCTCATCCTGCTTCATCCTTCGTCTTCGGGCAGTGAAATTGTAATTTAATGAGAAACCCAATTATTTGAATGCGCAGCCGCGGAATGTTGAAAAAGGCGCGAGATTTTTGCACGTTCGTATCAATGCATCCATCATATCCATCTCTCGTTTAAACAATCTATTCGTTCGCCCGGAGCGCGCGCGGTGCACGTTTGCGGCCGTGCATGTCGTTCGTACATTATAAACATTCAAACATGTAGCGTCAATAAAATATCTTCGAATCATTCGAAGTCATGCTAACTCTCGGTGCGCCGACGCGCGCAGGCTGCTGAAAAGGTAAAAATGTCGACAAAGTGCGAGAATGTTAATTTATCGTCGTAGGTGTGCGAATCTGCCACTTTATAAGATTGATGATAATTGTATTGCTTTTTATACGGACGGCGCGCTAACACCTTTTATCGTTTTGTACTTGACGCAAAGACAAGACAAGAGGAGAGAAGACATGCCAGCCGAACGAGCGAAACACGCTTGACATTCTCGAGAAACAAATTCTCCTACAATGAATGCTAATCTCACCAGCATTAGCTACATTTCTAATCATATTTTTATATGAAATTTCAGCTGCGCTTCTCAGAGATATACAATTTCCAAATTTACCTCAATCACTCACACTCGCGCACACACCCCCACCAGCCCAGCAGCCTGCGGTAATTGTTGTGAGAAGAAATGCAAATATATCTGAAGATGATGTACAAACACACAATTCACGACGCATTTGTTATGTTTATTGTTATTGGATTTTCTATGCGCATGCGCATAGGAGCGCGCGTGTATTGACTGAGCGTACAGCAATAACAACAACAAAAAGATGTAAAGATGTATCGAATGGAAGAGTTGGACAGTTGAGATGCGAACAAAGCAGCGCCAAACAAATGAAGTAATAACTATTGTATTATACTGCACTTGCGTATTGTGCTAGTCAACAAATATCGTCGAGAGTATATGGCGGCGATAAAGTGTAAATTGAATCACGCCTTTACGTGCGATACTCGATTGGCGAAAAAATTCAATTGGCACAATATGTTGTGCGGCATAAATCAATGTCTTCGCGGCATTAGCATACTTAATTGTCGTCTAGCGCGCGAAAAAATAGCCACATTTCGCCAAATCATAAATAACGCAATAATCGATCGCTTGAGTCTGGTAGGCATTAATAATTTTCTCGTTTTGTCATCCGTTTGTTTGCGTGGAAATAAATTAAGCCTCAACATGTGGGTAAGAAGACAGAGCGGCCGCTGGAGCATCACATGCGCAAGAGATTTAAGATTCAATCACATTGCTTCTTTGCCATTGATAGTACAGTTAATTTCTCTTAATGGACACCATTAATCTATTAAAGCAAATATTGAATTAATAAATAGCCACATCAACATTTCGAATTTTCCAAGAATTCTTTCCGGTTTTACTCGTCAGCTAGAGTTGAAAAAGTGCTTCAGGTTTGTATTAGAGGGAATGAACTGTAGTCATGTCATGCGTACCAGCATCATGGAAGAGATAGCGACATGTGTAATTACTGATGCATAATCAATGAGCATTAATTGTTATTGAACGAGGCATGTGCATAAGTTAAGTTTCCCTTTTGTACGTACGTCTCGCGCAAAGTGAAATTAAAAATGCGCGCACCGATTAAAAATCACTAAGAATAGGAGAGTGTTCAATATATTAAGTGAGCTATCGATATCACTCGTTTAAATGGAGCACAATTTATGGATTTTCTCGAGCATATAAAGCACTTTAATAGTGCAATAACTCATCGGCAATCTGTCATATCGGAAAATTATGGCAACGGGCATTGCCAACTAGTTGCAATAAACATCAAAGAAACGGCAACCAATAGATATTCAAGGATATTGCACGAACGAAATGCTGCAATTCATAAAGCCCGAATGACACGCTAATCTTGCACACTTTCTCATGGAAGACGGACATAAGTCCCCTTTGCCCGGCGTGTGCCACGCTCTGACAGGTGATGGCAAACTGTACTTTAACAGCGGAACGACGACGAAATTTAATACGCGCCGCGTCGATCCCACCCGTGCAGCAACCACCTACGTATCACATTTGCAATCAACCCCATCCGGCGGCGCGCAAATCCCGGTTGTCCTTAGGGAAAGACGAAGAAAATGGATGACCACCGGCCATCCGCTCGCGCCGCTCGGGGAAGCTGAAACATTACCGCAAGTGCTGCCGGGGCATTAGATGCACATTTTGAATTATTCAACTAGAGATAAGACTTTCCCGCTGAACCATCCGACCGCTGATATTCAGATAGCATACCTCTGATTGTATTTTCTTTTTTTCGTGTTGCTGCACGCCGAGGAAATCGTATTCATGCATTCCATGCCGCAAAAATCATTGCGCTCGCATGCATGCATGCATTGCGAAGAGAGTGTGCTGGGTGGCGCGTGGAGAGACGACAATGAATTTCAATTCGCCGCAAGTTGGGGCCAAAAACGAAAACAAAACAGCTATTAGTGCGAAACTAGTCGGCGCTCCTCGGGCGCTGCTGGTTGCTCTCTAATGGCAATCAATATGCATGCATTCGACCAAAACTAAACTTGGCATCCGCATTGGGAATATTAGTGGAGCCTCGTCCTCCTCGTCAGCGCCAGCCTAATCTCATTGCGCATCTTAAAGGCGAGCACACTGCTGCTGGACCACAACAGCTGGACACGGAGCTGTAGAGAGCAAACGCGAACGCGAACGCCAACGCCAACACCAGAGTGCTGGCTATTCGCACAGCATCTTGCGCGCTGCACTAATGCCGTAATAATTTTAATTACAAGCCAACCTATTCCATTGCGTTCGCGCTCGCGTCTCTAATGAAACCAATTATTGCTTGAGACGCGCCTCATATTTCTTCGGCACTCGCTCGCTCATTCAATGCGCGCCTCATTAATGCCTAATTATCGAACAATTGAACATGGCAACCTGCACTTAATTCCTCGAAATTAATTGCAACGAGTGCGCGCGCTCTGCGCTCTCGTCTCGTCTTCCTCTTCGCCTCGCATGCCACAAACTGACGTCCGAACGAAGTATGAGCGAAAGAATTAAATTTATATGCAAATCATTTCAATTTCAACGAGTTGCCTTGTTGGTATTGCGCCTCGGCGCAAAAACGACGAACGAGTAAAGACATTTCGCACACAGCCCATGCGCTTGTCAGAAGTGAATGCATATAGCACCAAGTGTATCCAGCTCCGCTATAAAAGTCCAGTCTACATATGTAAATATAATGCGTGATGATAATAACACTACGCAATAAGGAGCGAGCGCAAATGCACGTACGGGCAGAAGGAATTTAATGTTTCGAAAAACGCGAACGCGTCGAGCGAACGAGCCATGTTATTGTCTTTTCGACGCAGTTGAAAGCGAGTCACTTCGCCATTACGCTTACAGGCTGTTTAATAGGCATGAGAATGCCTTAAGCGCATCGCGAGCGCGAACGAGCGCTCGTCTCGACAAATAGTTACTTACTGTATGCGCTGAGATGTATGAAATGTGTTATGTTTGTTGCCGGTTGGTCCGTCCGCGCGCTTTTTGCTCGTTCGATTTTATGCGCATATGCCATCCGGTATTATGCGTGAAGAAAATATAATTTCGCCGCAGCCGGCGTCGCGTTGTTTTCCGTCTTTGCGTCGATTCATGCTAATTATTCAGTCACCGTCGTCCACCACAATACCTTACCTTCAATTTTTTTTCATACGCAACAATCGCGCGCGCGCGCGCATTCAATGAAATATTAATGAGCTCACATTACGGACAAGCCGTGTGCGCCTCTTTCGTGTCCGGCTCGCGCGTCGTTTATAACAAACCCGTTCATGACGGCGAGATTGTCAATAACACACGCGGAATATAAGAATGTGAACTGCTGCTGCCAATATGCATATGAATTGGTTCGCGAGCGCACGCGCGCAAGAAGAATATGATGCGAGAGAGCGTTAAGCGCAAATACAAGCATCGCTTTGTTGTGGAGCGACACGTCTCCTTCGATACATTACATTAATTTACAATTCAATATCGATGACGCTGCATGTCTGTAATGTGTGAATGATAGCTATCACCATGTCGACTATTCATGCGCTTCAATGCGCTCGTATATTTCAAACAAAATTGCTACAATTGACCGCAAAAGATCGGCGATTTTACATCGGTGTGTACAAAACATTCGACTATATTCATTTGTGCATTGTTGTGTCGCCTTGCCTACTTTATCTCAGCGCGCGCTGATGATGATAAAGATCTATAGAAATATATATGTATGTACATCTCTTGGCATTGCGCATGGAATGCTGCATGCGCCCAGAAGTCGCATTCCAATGCTCATTTCATTTCCAATTCGCTAAGAAGCATTAAATCGTGCTTGCGCCGTTACGTTTCCGATTCAATAAAGACTTTATAGACCTCTCGAATTAAGCATGATATACATTCAAAAAGGATGAACAATATAGTATGCTCATAATCATGACAACAAACAGTGGCATTCTCGAAAACAGGAATTTCTCCACTCTGGCAGCTACTACAATGCCTAAAAATAAATTCTATTAAAGCAGGACATTCTATATATTAGCAAATATTAGATGTTTGAATAGAGGACCTTAAAAATAGCATACAAAAAATATATTACATTATGGTGCAACTCGAGTATATATTGTTTAACACAGTATTCCTTGCTTTCCATGGTCAATTTTGGTAAAGAATATACGTACGTGACTCAAGATGCGTTGCTCACTAATTGACACAGCACAGATTGTCTTGTTTTTCAAATATATTATTTAACTGCCACAAATATGACAAAAATACACCATTTCATGTCGCAGGTTAGGAATTCTTCCACTTTCTATCTCGTCATATGGCTGTATCAAAACAAACTTTAACCTAGGCAACTTGTTTAGCAGTGTAAATAACTACATTAGCATTAAACCATAACTTAGGGGTTGTCATCATTTATGAAAATTGTTACATCATTATTTTAAGAGGAAAATTGCAAATAATACAAAATTTAATTCACTGAGTTTGAATCATGATACTAGGGGGCGCCTGATGCTTGAATGGAAAATTCTCAGTTGAAAGGAAAAGGCGACAGAAGGCGAACAAAGGATGAAAATGCCTTTAAAATGTTTTAATTAAATAAATTGCAATTAAAAACATGCACAGACAACGGGATAATAATTGGAAATTCACATACATGTCGAGTGTATATTTGATTACGATTCCATGCGTCTATTCATTACGAAATATAATGAACAATGCACAAATTCATTTATTTTTATTTGTAATATGAAATAACAGCGAATGCAATCAGAGCGAATGATATAATTGTGTAATGTAGCATGTGCAGAGATTATTACTTTGTCATGTATTTTTCCTATATCCACAACAGTGCGGAATTTGCAGAATCGTGCAAAAAAGAATGAAATCATTGGCGTTGTGCGTTCCCCGTTTTAATCTCACTTTTTGTTCGGTCCATTAAACAGTTATATTCGGATTAACTATTTACCAATTTGACATTTCTATGAAAACGGTGCGCGTTTTTATTATCACGATACGCAATTATTTCCCATTTGTTTTCATACATTCGAGCATGAATAACTTTTCGTTTTTCGCCATAATGAAAGTTTGCGCATTACGTATTATTGAAATCCGCAATAATAACCTTAGAGTAGATAGACATTAGCATTGAATCACAAAAGTACGCAACGCCGAAACAAAGCAAATTAGCATTTAATTTAATTTCACATCTCATTAGTTGCCATTTTCCCTTGACTTATACATTCGCGGGAATTTGCGATGCTTTTGTCATTGTATGTTGTAAGCATTCCGTGCAATTAAATTTCGGAAGGATCCGAAAGGATTGCGTAATTTGTTTCCACTTGTCTGTGCACATTTATTTGACTTAGATTTCGCGCATTTGCCGCTTTGTGTGCACTGTACTTTGGCTCGCTATTGAGTCGAAAACGAGAGATTTTGCATTTCGTGCGCGGCGATATTTAATATAATGATGAGTGATTTTCACAAGGCGTTTCGCGCAAGACGCATCGTGAGTTGACACTGACGTTAAACGGAGACGCAGCGTAATGCTGAAACGAGGAACAAACGAAATGAAATGAAATACGCCTCGCGATTATCCTTGCCGCGTTCCAGCGCTATTCAAGTATTGAACGGCAGGAGGAGGAGAACGGGAGAACGGCGGCGACGAGGACGACAACGACAGTCAAAATTGGATTAATTTGCTTTTAAACGCTCTAAACGAAAGCGAATTTAGCAAGTGGAATAACTGAACGGAGCGAACTGAAGTGAAAAACTGTTGAATTCATTTCCTCCCCTTTAATGTTTGAAGCGTTTATTCAAGGAGAAAATAGTAGAAACAGAATGATAAAATAACAAGCAGGAAAATATTATCTTTTTATTCATTCAAGCGATCATTTGATAGAAGTCGTGCGCAAGTTGAGAAAATATTGGCAATATTTTTACTGCCCAATAAATGGAAACACATCTTTGACGATGAATCAATCAAGAAGAATTGACTCTTGAACTCTCTGCACGATAAAGATAAATATTATTTGTATGAAGTAATAAATTGAGCGCATTTGTTGTTGCAAGAATAACATAATATTAGCTTTGCGCGTTTAGCACGCGCTCCTTCGTTTATTTCTCCGGCTGCGAATTTTCGCCGTGAGGGTTTTCATCATCGACTTTTGGGAGATGTAACTTTGTTGAAATTGCGTTAGCCGAAGGTGTAAGACTCGGAATAACGACGGGCGTCGTGTGTTGTCTGATGATTTGCGGAGTGCGTGGTATTCGCGGCACTGCGGTCGAGCCGGTCTTCGCACAGCCCCCGAGGGAACTTTATCAGCACGCATCTTATCGTATGTTATGCCGCGTGTGCATTGCGTGTCGGGTTTGTGTGTTCGTAGCCCCCACGTGGGGCATTTGATTCGCCACTACCACCAACAACTCTGCCGCCGCCGAGCAAACGTCTTACTTTGTACGTACACCTCGCACAGGGGTGAATTTTCAAGACTCTTCGACCAAAGACCGGCAAATTCCAACTGCATAGGCCTTCAAACAAAAGCGAGGGTGCTGCAATTTGTTTAGTCTGTAGTTAGGACGCAAGGTATGCATGCGCTAGGACACGGAGGGGTTGCAATTTATAAGATTTGCTTCTTATACAGAATGTTCCAAATTCCTTGAGTATCACCACTATTTCGAGTACCTGAAAAGTTCAAAGCAAACAAAACGATTAAAACAACAAGAGGAATTTCGTAAGAACTTGAAACAAAGTTATTTTGGAAACAAGCAATATTAATGGATAAAGTCATTTAATGTGATATTAGCTCACCCTTTGTTTGCGGTATTTATTGCTGAGTCTTTTAGTTACCTCCCCAATATTTGTGTTTGTGTAAAAGCAGGGAAAACTTGGGAAAAGAGGGTAGGAATATACACTAAATAGATTTACGCCTTAAGCGCGTGCAGTTTCCTTGAAAATTTGCGACTAATTTTGATTCAGAAACGCGCGTGCATCTTCTGCAATTGTGAAGCTTGATGAGCGTGTTCGTCGCTTGAGAGATGAGAGTGTTTTTCTTGTTGTTTGAAGACGCGATGAGGGCGAATAGCAAGAAGGGTCTCTTCCTAAATTAGGCAAAGGCCTCTAAATTAATTCATACTTCCGAAATTTGCCGAATTTACTAACGAAACGTGTTATTCAACTAGAGCACTCAAAGCAAATAATACAAACACAAAAGCTTTCAATTAAGCAATGAGCATAATTGATAATAAGTTTAGTAGCACGCACAAATTTAGGGTTGAAACAAGGATGGATATTTGACGCTTTGAAAAATTAACGTTAGGAGAAAAAAAAATGCAAAACGAATCAGCATAATTGTTAATAATTTGGGAATGGTATGGAAACAATGGTGGCAGAGTGAATATGTTAAAAATAAATTGCGACAGCTAAGCGTTATAAATTTTAATAATTTGCACGGCGACGTGCACCAGCAAATATGATGATTAAAAGCGTCAAAGGTGCAAAATGAAATTTCCCAGCAGACGGCGGGCCGCGGCGGGCGAGTTGTACTGCGCCTGATTATATGTTATTATGTTGCATTGTCGGTCGGTCGGTCGCTTGTCTAGCAGTGCGGGCGGCGGCGGCGGTAGCAGCCAGCAACGTTTTCATCCCGATGCGCCAACAATGAATTTCACATCACCAATTTACGCACTAATTGATTCATAGCCCTTCGCGCACCCACAACAAACTGCCAGTTGTACTTCATTCGCCGACATAACTCGTATGTGTTTTCGAACCACTGCCGGCATGCGGAGAGAGTATCATCAACAAACACAGCGTCCGGCCGCAATGAACTAATACAATTGATCTTCGTGCGCGCTCTTTCTCGCGCCGGTTATGAACGTAATGAAATTTTAATTGGAAAATATTTGGTAATCAAAGTCAATAAATAAACTAACGATTTATTAATCAACCTCGTTAACTACGGTTTCAATTAACCGACTAACAAGATCTAATCTCTCATGAGTTTTATTCTCATTAATTTTTCATAAATTCATTTATAGCACAGAAATAGTAATTAATGTCTCAAGCAGAGGATGAAGCCCACGAAGAGGAAAATAATTCAAAAGGATAATAAAAGTGAATTAACATGCATAAATTCAAAGGCAGTTTCTAATGCAATTTCAAAGGAATATTGTTGCAATATTTCTCATTTTAAATTTAATGAACGCGACTGTTTGCCAGCGGTGCAAGGGTACATACGTGCAGCGCACACAATGGTGGCCGAGCAAAAGGGGTTGCTGTTTGGAAGTGAATAGGCGCACATTGCATTGTCCTGGAAATTCAGTTCAGCGTTTAGTTGCGCCGTGGTGCACGCCGGTCGGCGGCAGTGGCGAGTCAACGAGTACGTTTTCCCCCCATTAAATAGCAGTCGTGATGGCTGCGGCGACGGCGGCGGCGGCAGCAACGGCACTGGCGGCGGCGCCAGTTGGCAATGCTTGTAATCTAGAGCAATGCCGTATTATATTTTATCATGAGCGCACCTAGTAAATTCTGATCAAGTCGGTAATGGAAATGACTGCATTTTCGTTGTAAATTGGCGAACGTGGTCATAATGCACTAATAATAACGCAACTTGAATGCCTCGCCGAGCGCACCACGCTTTTTCTAATGTTTGTTTGTTTGTTTGTTGACTTGTTCGAGTTAATATCTCAACAAGTACAAAAGATACAAATACGATTCAAACGGCAAAATAATAAGCATGAAATTACCTATTTTATGAGCCAATCGTACAGAAAGTAAAACAATGTTTCTATTGCTTATTGATTTTTAATTCGGCCATTACACTTTCGTAGCTAAATTAAGTCATTATTTTACACAATGAGCTTTTTTCAGCGAAATTAACGCATTTAGTGATTTTGCAATACGAAAGATTGAAAAGCTATAAAAATTTTAATTATAATTTTTATGGCAAGTTAAATAAGATAAAATTCTTTATAGTCATGAAAATTTGATTATTCCATGAAGAATGACCCGGGAAATTCCGAGTTTATGATCGCTTTGAAAGGAAGAAATCAAAATTGAGAGATTATCATTGAAAGATAAAGGCTTAACTTGCTTACTGCTTCGCTCTGTTCCAAAACTCGTAAAACGCATGCATTGAAAGCGCGAGCGCGCGCAAAGCCGTGCTACTAAAATTAGTCATAATTTGAGAACAACTGCATTTGGCGTAAGTGCAATAATAACAATAATTCAGCGTAATGAGAGTTGTGTTTCGACTTTATTGACATGTTTCTAAAACGCAGTAAACAGCGGCGCCGCGGCATAAAAATGCACGGAATTTGCATATCGACAAAGCGCGCTCGCGTTGTGATATTTGATTTCATTAGCATTCGTGTAGCGATATGAGTGAATTTGATGTCGATTGAAATGATGTCTAACGGAATTTCTCAATTCCACGATTGGCGCCCGAATGGTGAATGGCGAATTGTTTTTAGCGCGCGCGGTGCGGCGTGGCGCGTGCTGTATCAATTTTTAATCAATTTCCCCAACTTTATTGACTCTACGCAAATAACTCCATAAATTACTAACTGATAACGCAACGCTGCGCGCATTCAATCGAATCGTATTGCTAATATCGGCGGCGCACACACGCGCGCTATTCGCGCGGGCGCAAAGCTATAAAGTAAATGGGCAAAAAATGCAAATGCAAATGAAGCAAATGAAGCGATGCCTGCAAGTTGCGCGCCTGCCGGCAATGGCCATTCAAACCCGGCTCTCTTGAGCCTCTTGCTTCAATCAATACGCGCACGATATTCGTACGTACGAATATCATCGATACGAACCCACACGTATTCGGAGTGCTGCCGCTCGCGCCGGGTAATTTCATATGCATGATGTATAAGTAGTACGAATAATGCCTTTCCATTTCGATTCAATTATCTGAACGCACAAATGGAAATTAATTGATGTTGGAAACTCAATTCGGGTCAAAAGTGACGCTTTTTCATTTGGCGAATTTATTCATTCATTCCGACGCTGAATTCGAATTTACTGAATAATTTTCAAGATAGTAACGCGAATAGATGATTTTTGTTGCACAAAAGCAGAATAATTCAAGTGTCAAATTAAAATTTTAATGCTTGCTATCTGCAAATAATTTAACACGTCGGTATTACTTCCGTCGTTTTTTCAATTACGGAATTCAGCGAATCGAATAATTCATGCATATTTATATTGCATTATTACACACCCCAGACACATTGTGTTCCTGGATCGGCAACAATTATATTTATATTTTTTTCCCGTCTGTGTTTCAGGTTAGCAGCACTTTCGCCGAGGGACTGCGAGTCGAATGTGAGTAATTTAATTATCTGCAAGTTAAATATCTCATTATACGTCCATGCATTATTCATCGCGTTGGATTTCCGCCCATTCGCCATTTGCCATTTACAATTTCCATTCTTCGGCGGACAGGTTTTTTCCCATTCTCTCGCGGCGGCGGCGGCGGCGCCAACTTTCGGCTGCGAATTAGAATTGAAGAGCGCGATATCCGCGATTCGATTTTCATTTCGGTTGCGCGCTTTGTCACGCTTCGCGCGTCTCCTCATTTCGCTCTTCTTTATTCATTTGCTCGCGCGGCGCGTGTTATTTATGTGTGCGTTGCATGTGATGTATGCGTGTATTTGTGCGCTTCCATTGCGTGCACGGCGCGTTGAGTTTCCCATCAAGGAATGAATGAATGCTCCATTTTCCGCACAAAAAGTGTAATTTACCAAAAGAGGAATTGGATTCTCGCGCGCGCAAAGCGCTGGATGAGCGCAATCTTTCTTTGAATCGTCTTTATATAGATATTTATCCTCGTGGACACATTTTTCGGATATGTTCTTTTATTTTTCTTGCACCTCTCGCAGCGAGGTTATCACACAATCAACAGGATCCTCGAGATGAAACAGGAAATAAAGCGAAAATAAGATGAATTGTAGAGGAGGAGGGTTGAGGGTTGGTGTATCGTTGATAATTTTTAAACAATCGAGTTACAGGAGTTGAAATAAAATGTGGTCGTAAAAGCGTGATTCGCTTAAATTCGAGTGAATGTTGACGAGCATTAAAGCATATAGCGCAAATCGTATAAAAGCGGAGAATAGTGCAAAATCCTCATTGGCGACGGCGTCTGATGCGTAATGCGACTGTGCATCTGAATAAATGGCACAAACGGCATGCTCCAACTCAAGTGTATGCAACGATCAGATTTACGAGGACTATTTCCGTGCGCCGAGCACTTGATCAAGTCGCGGCGCGGCGCATTCGCTCATTCCGCGTAAAGATTAATGGCTATACGATTCGGTTGGCTCCGAAATCCTTTTGATTTATCTCGGCCCGGATTTTAATATATTGCCAGCGAGCGCACGTCGATCGCTCGTCTTCCGTCGGCGCTTCCTCTTGCGATTGAGATATCGACGCGACCAAATGCAAACAGTGTGATCAATTCACGAATTGTTCATGCACTGCGAGCCGCACGGCGAAGAGTAATAGTTTCGGAACGCAATTTCACGCCGAAAGGACGAGAAGCTTTCTACTACTTCTTCAAACTTTCCCTTTTGCCAAGCGTTTATTAAATTTCAGATTTATTATATCGCCTCCTGCGCACGCGCACACATTGAAGCAATAGCATTGACGTAAATTTTATTATTTTTAATCTCGCCATAGCCAAGCCAAGCCATGCCAAAAAAAAGTATTCCAGTTGGCGAAAAGTTGCGTGTTTCAATATGTAATTGGTGATAACTCATCGCACAACAAAGACTTGCGCGTGCCGGAAAAAGTAAAGTTGGAAAATTTATGCTCATCCTGCGTTGTCTGCGTATGACACTTTGCACTTCTTGTGCGCGCTCGTGCGCGACATCTGCCAAGCGTGCTTCTTGTGTACTTAACTCGTGTATTTGTATAATACGCATGTGCGCTTTGGCAAATACATAAACTTGTTGTACAATATCAATGCGAGTCGCAGTTGCATATTGCACGTGTACTCGCCCACCATTGCTGCTGCTGCTGCTGCCGCCGCCGCCACGGTTATTACCGCTCACGCCATGCTTAGTTTCGGCGGCGCTGCAGTGCAGATGACATTAGCAGATTACAATGTATTGCTTTGGATTAATTGTTGCACATTGTTTGAGTCTCGCTTGTAATTGATATATTGCGCTGCCATGCACACAACGTGCGCAGTGCTACACAGTCGCCCCCTTCTTGCATCGCTTTCATCAATGCCCCCGACGGTTAAGGGAAGAAAATCAGTAACCACAAAAGCGCCTTTGTCTATAAATGTCATCTATTCATCGTGCAAACATATTTCAAAAATATTATCGCCCCCATCATTGTGATTACGCTGATGAGATATCAAACGCCATGCGCTCAAGTTACTTTTAGCTTTGACTGATGGTCTGCAAGTTTTTCACACTAACTTGTCTTTGTCAATAACACAATAATCAGTAGAATAGATGACTAATAATGCCGGTTATTCTCTTAATGGTGTGATGTATAAATCTGAAAAGGGTAATTGCACTTTTTTACTTTGGAAAATTACTACTTCAACTATTATAGAATCAGACAAGAAATCTTCGTAAGCAACACTTTAATATGCTTTAATTAAAATGGCACTTGGCCAATAAAAAAGTGCTCGGAAATTCAAAACAACAAAAAGATGACTGATGATGACGGCGTTAATGTAAAATCGAGCAAGAATGAGCCTTAATTGCAGCTCGTTTTTTTCATTGTTCACATTTCCAGTTTCACTGCTTTTCGGTGCCCATGTTGGCGCGCTGGCTGGCGCTGGCGCTGTGAGGTTTTTCGCCTTTTGCGGTTATTAATAAGCGTTAATGGAAACGGGAGGCAGCAACAGCCGCGCATTTAAAATAATAAATTACCGGCAATTATTCGGCAATATTTACATATTTTCTTTGGCTAAGCGAATGCAGTTTGCCCGCTGCTTTTATATTTATTGTAACGCGTTAAGTACGAAATAATCCGGGGCCCGTAATAAAATTGTGCGCGCGACATATGTGAGCACGCGTTTGCGTTGTTGGCGCTGTGCGCGAGGTGGCAAAGAGGTGGAGCCTTATTTGCTGACATTTTACGTTAATTAATTGCGGCGCTAATTTGCGTGTGCATGAGTATCACGTCATTAGCTTAAAACAAACAGCAGCCGAGCTACTTGAATTAATTTATTCTATGACTATGATATTATGAACTCGGCGCAAAGGCCAGTGGAAAATTATTTTCGTCCGCCGCTTATGAAGATATAATAATGTTTACGAATATTCCTCTCGTGTTGTAAAAATTTTCCGCCGTTTCGGACGTTCTTTTACGCAGAGAGCCAGAAAATGGCATTAAGAGTTTTAATGTTTTATTTGTTTTGCGCGTTTGATTATAAGGAAAATTTAATGGAATTTTTTATGTGCTCAGTTTTCTTTAGGTACTTACTCCCTTTCTTAAGGTTCACTTTCGTTGAATGTCATTGAATTTGCGAACAAACGCCGAATGGGCTGGCCAAACGACTAACCACTTTGCATTGGATCCTTCGTCCTTTGCCGTGCGTCGTCCTTTGCACTTTACGCCTTTGCGCGAGTGAATTTATACCCATATTGAATGCGGCATTGAATAGAATCGAGTCCTGAATTGGTAATTGAAAATCTAATGAGATGTCCTTGCCAGAGCCGTTCGCGCTTTTATTTGCGGATTTCAATTTTTTGTTGCCTGCCCTCTGTCTCTGTCGCCATAAATACAATAATAGCAGAGTTCATTAATCACTCATAAAACGTATTGCGTTTTTGTTTGGGTTGCATTGTTTGTTGTTTGTTGCTGCTGAATAAATTAGCATGGTCCGAGGAAAAACAAGCCGCGATGGTATCGACCAACACGTTCTCGAATATGTGTGGAAAATGTATACATTCGTTGCATTCGCATATTAACACTCATCAAAAACGCATTAACAAAATGCGAAAGTCGGTTGCATGCGTTTCATCGTTACCAAAGAGTTTATTTAACACGTTGCCGTCGAGTGCGCATTCGATCGTCAGAAATGTCATAACAGAATTAATGATACCGAAATGTAGTTTCATGTTTTCGGGCTGGACTATTAAGAAGTGAAAATGCAACTTTAAACTATTATAATTAATGATTTATTCTTTCGAAAATTTCACAAATATAATTTCACATTTTGAAACTTTTTTGTTTATAAAAGTTAATAACTCTTCAGAAATTAACACATAAATGAAACACACACATTTGAAAAAAGTTTTACTGATTCTGAACTCATCCACTTTACTTCACTTTGTTGACGAATATTAATTGCTTCATTTTCTTTTTCATCATTTTCTTCTTCCGTCCCCCCAAATGACATCATTCAATGCACACGCTTCGCGTCCATTAAAACAGCGGTGTAAGCAGTACTCACGCAAGTGAATGAAAAGCCTTTGAGTACGCAATTTTCTTTATTAAACTCTACATTTATTTTTTATACATCTTTTAAATATTTCTCATACTTAGATTGATTCGCGCCCGTCGGATCGTATTTCTTTGCAAGTTCGTCAAAATCGTTGCGTCTGTTCTTCACCAAGAAGCGAATAATTTTCTCAACTCCCTCACGTTGCTTTGGATTGCATTTGGCGCAGTCGGTGATGAGGGCATCGGGGATGACTTCCTTAAGCGTGCGACCTTGTTCATTGCAGCGTCTCTTGTCGAGCAAACACTTGACGTAGTTTTCAACCAAACGATTGTTCTTCAGTATCTCGTCGATATTCAAGTTATCGTACTTCGTTGTGTAGCCGCCGGTTTCTGTGGCGGCAGCCGTTAACGCAACGGCGGCAAGGAACGCCAATGCGAATGCTAGGTTCATGTTTACAACGATGACTTGACTATTATTGTGTGGCCACTTTGCAGCGTTCAGCCTTTATTTATATCGGCGATAACAATTAATGAATTTGTATCATTATGACATAAATGGTAAACGATTATTATGAACACATCAACGCATTGGAATTGTTTTTATACGGGGGCGAAAGTCATTAAAATGTTGATTTTACATTGACCGCACAAGCCCGACGGAGGCAATTTTCGATAGGCTAATATTTGTTTTATCGTTTTCCATGTTAACGAACTATTGATTGCTTTCAATTACTTATTAACTGCGCTGCTTGCCGTCCAGCACGCCGATATGCGTTCGGGGAAAGTTATATTAATATTCGAATTTACGATTAATTAATTATTGCCTCGTTAGATTAATTATTCAATTCGATTTAATGTTGCGTGAATTTGTCATTCGATTATGTTATCAAACATCACGGAGAATTTCCACCGAGGGAAAGAGACTACAGAGTGGAATTCACTTCTTTGATATAATTTATGAGAGTGCGAATGAGTCACATGCACAGTTGACTAAAAGTACATAATTCTTTCTGCGCACATTTATTATACTTAGTTTGGTACATTGTTGCGTTCTTATCTGCGCGGCAAAGAAGCCGCTTCCTTGCTCTTTGCGTTTGCACTCAATACATCACTTCGATGATGGTATGCTCGCGCGTTTCCTTCCTCATTGGGCACACTCGCATGAAAATGTTGGCGATGTTATCACCGATCGAGCAGGACACGCTAATAGCGCCTGGAGAGGGCGTCGTGCGGTATTGCTCTGCATGATGCTGCGTTAAGATTAGACATTTGGGGTTGCATTTTTAAAAGCAGTAAAGTCAGGACGGCAGACTTTTTCCGATCCCCAGCGCGGCGAGTGAATTTGTTCGGCGAGCCGATAAACACGAATATTTATTGCACGTTGATAAGAGATACGAATATGTGACATTTGAATACAAAATTTGCAAAAATAATCTATATATTTTTCGCTCGCCCACCAGGTCGTTTTGTCTTACATGCTCGGGGGCGGTGTGCGCGACACGTGCGAATTAATTAAGGCTCGTAGGCCGAGAGATGTCAATATGTGCAGTCTGCGTATTGAATTGAGCGAATGACATAGTATCCGATAAATTCGCCCGCACGTCCCATTAAAATCGACCGATACGGCAATTTGCATCAGGCGCCAAGCAAGGCAGGCGGGAGATCCTCTTCGGTGATAACCCACGCATCGAATGCCATAAATGAAACGTTTTGTTCTTAATTTTATCAAGCAATTGCATGCCGCACTGCAATGCATTCGGTTGTCACTTGATTTCTAACTCAAGCGCCAGCTGCACGTGGGCTTACACGCTCCATATTTCGCAACCAGCAGCGGCAGCAACGCCAGTTTTGCGTGGGTGCCGTATGATACTGTTTGGGATTATTAGAGTAAGTACTGCAGAAGGTGATCGCGATATCTGAGCATATCATCATCAATGCATGCATGCAGCAGCAGCAGCAGCAGCAGCCACCTTCCCGGTTGATCAAGTGTAAAGTTAAAGTTGCCTCTGTTTGGCTGGGTTGTGAACTCGAGCACGTAAAACTATGGAGGAGTATTAGCTATTCGTGAACGCAACGACTTGAAGCGCAACTTGCGTACATTGCATAAAGTCTGGCGAGAGACGGGAGGAAGCTCACGCTTAAATATCCCTAGGAGGCACAAATGCTTGAGCCAAACTGCACTTGCCATACCGCAGCACATTGTTGTAATAATATGGAAGTTGAACGCGCCAACTCCTGCAGCCCGGCTCAGGCTCCCTCGACGCTCTCTCCACTCTTCGCGTTCTGCTCTAACGAAGCCCATTAAAATTGATTTATCTGCGCGCGCTTCAATTAGATCGGCGAACATTTATTTAAGTAGTAGCTAAAGGTAAAAGGCCGCCTTCTTCTTCTACTTCTCTTGCGCTACGCCTGCCAACCGCATCGATGTGCCGCGACTGCGGCTGCGGCTGCTGCTGCTTTGCTTTTATGTTACTCCACTAAGATGACTTTGTACGAAACAAAGCAGAGCACTCTTTTACCTACTTCACTGCTGCGTTCTCGCGTTGTTTTTCTCATAAAGTGCGAACTTGTTTTAGTTTTCAGAGCGCTTGACATGCGGTTCATGAGGTCCATTCTTCCCTTTTATTCGCCACCACTCGGCGCAGTTTTTCTCTTAATGTACCACGAAGTACTATTTAGTGATTGTTCAAGTTTCCTCTTTCTGCCCTCTGTGCGTCCGATTGCGGCCGGGAAAACTTTTTCGGATAACCACATTTTCTATGTGGGGCGTGTGGCCATTAGGAATGCGTCCGTAATTGCGCTTTTCCTAATGTTTTGCACTTCCTTGTATGTCTTGGCCGCCACCACTCATCAATGGCATCCAGCCGCCGCTCGAAGGTGATTTTTCTCTCCCCCTTCGTCAGAGAAAGCAAATCGATCCTGAGTAGGTTGTAAATCGGTATTCCTCGCTGGTATTAGATAATTACGCATGTCTTTCATGGCGGGCGCTGTGGTATTTCTTTCAAGGGGTTGTTTTATATGGACACCGTGTTGTTGCGTCCTTTTTTGCTGAAAAATTCACCGACGCTTTCCGGGTTAGTCCTTCACTCCCTTCGGTGCGCTTGTTTTATTTTGCTCGTAGCGCTTTCATCAAGTCGATTCCAAGAGTGTGTGCTTTTTGTTCTTCTTAGCTCCAGCAGGTACACAAGTTCCTTGCGCGCTGTGTGCTGAAATTAGTGACTTTCATTGTGCTCCATCTGTCAGTAATATTTCATATTGAAAGACGACCAGACCAGAGCAATGTGCATTGCGCGCACAAGGTCTCTGTGGAGTCAAGGGAGAAGTGCGTCACTATGGCAACACCACCGCTCTGCCGCCGCCGCTGCCACCGCCGCCAACGTTGCCGCTACATACGCACCGCACGATGCACACGAGGGCCCCCTTCGTACGGCGGCGGCTGACGGTATAGACACTGCGTTTATTCCGGCGCAGCATTCCGATGGATGTAAACTTGATGAAGAAAGACAAACACGCCACTAAAGCACACACGGCGAAAGCGAGAGAGAAAGTGCTCGCTTTGCCAGGCGAAATTGTATTAAATACGTCTGTACGAATGTAGCAGCAACAAGAGCTGAAAGCCAGCCAGCAAGTAGAAAAAAAACGAACGTGGAAAACATGTTTTCCATTGAATTAATCCAACATTTTACATTTTCATTAAGGAACGCAGATTAAATTATTTGCAGATTTTTGCAGGTTCGCATTTAATTAAGTTTTTTTGCGCACTCGGCGGCCCAAAATAACTTTGGTTTGTCCTCTTTGCGATTTAGCCTGGCAGGATTCGTCCGTGCGGCACAGGACGCCGACATGATACGGCTAATATTTTTGTACGCAGTCTTTCTTCATTTCGCCGCCAAATAAACCGGCGGAAGTGCACATACAAAGACATAGATATTTCCGGGGAGGTTGGCGGTGGAAGTAGTGATGTCAGTCGCAGTGCTGCTTCTAGTTATTTTCCAATCTTTGCCACCCCCGCTGCTGCTTCTGCTGCGCGAGGAGAATCGTAGGAAGAATAAGAGGCGAGCACAAAAAAGAGCGAGAGTTTGGTGAATAAGTGAGTGATGCACCTGAGATATCAGAACTCCGGCTTTTCGTTATGCACACGACGGAGCCAATTACGCCACCACCGCCGCCACTGCCGCCACGGCGTTACTTCAGACGACTCCTGCGAACCGTGAACGCCTATTTTCCACTTCGGCAGTTAAATTTTTGCCATCGCCGTGCGCCCCGTTTTGCCCGCGTGACATCGATTACAATGCCAACTCATTATTCCCAGCAAAAATGTTCGGTCGCTTCCTCATTTCCGGCACAATTCGACCTTTCGACTAATAAATGCGCCAGCGCTAATTAATGTTCGATGATGAGTAAATCAATTAGCGCTCAAGATTAAGAAATTATCGGAAAGACTTGGCTAAATTTAGCTTCTCCGCGCGCGCTCATCGATTACCTGCGCTCGAATTGTATGGACAGCACTAATAGTATTGGACTCTTTGCTCTTGGTGTAGCGAATAATGGGAGATTCTTGTTTTTCTACCGCTGTTCATGCTGCTTTGCCGCTTGCCGCTTGCCGCCACGACCTCCACGAACAATATACACGTGCAGAAAGGGAGAAATCGTTAGGCGTCGGCGGCGGGCGACGAAACGACGAACGCCGGCAGTCAAGTGTCGAGTGTCTCGTCTAAAATTACGCAATTACTGTGTAATTTCTAACGATGGCCGCCCCTCACTACTGCTCGCTCACCGTTTCGTTCAGCCGCCTCACGGGTAACTAACTTGTTATTCCTGGATCCTTTTAGTTCCCATTTAGTTTCGAAAGCGTTTTCTCTTTAGCCCAATGAGCACCAGTCTCTATCTATGTTTATTAAATTGAGTAATTCCAAGCGAAATTTCATTAAATGCTTCTCGAATGGCACTATTCGTTTTCTATCTCTTGTATAATAGAAATATTTTTAAATTATTTATACATTCCATGCCCTCTGTTATGCAAATTTAACATTGTTATAAATAACAATCGCTGAGACACTTTCGCTGCGTTTGTTGCAAGTCTGTGCCTGTCAGTTGTGTCGAGTGTTCATCAGCCTCGTGTTTCTCATTGCGATTTAGTACTTTTCTTTAGTAATTAATTGAATTTAACTTCTGTGATCTATCTCACGTTCTGAGTAGTGAGATTTTGAATGATGGACATTGGTAGCACATCCTAATTTATTGCTTTAATCGCATAAATCGGTAGTATCGGTAGGGTTCATGATGAATACTCAGGTTAAACAATCTACAGATTCAAAGGTTAGTGATTTTATATTCTATCCTCATTTCAGGCTGTATCATATTATTAATACACTGGAATAAATAATTGGATAAAGGGATAATAAGCGATTTGCCATAGTTGCATGCGAGTGTGGTTTACGGTTGTGTAAGTGCGGTTAAGAGCAGTTTCGGTCAAAGGTTAGCTTGACCGTCCCCTTGCGTGTTTACAATATTTTATTGCGTACTTTGTTTAACAAACTGAACGTCGGTCGTATCTCACTAGCGCATTGTTTCGCTATATATTCTTTTGCGGTTAAAATTCGGTTCTCGGGTAAATTTATCTGTATGCACTACAAACATGTTTTATTTTGCAGAGTCCCGTGGCAGACGGGTATTCAAAACAAGTCCGAGACAGTCTCCAGTGTCAGATTGAACTATACGGAAGGAAGGAAAGTCTGAGAGGAGGATGAGCAGGAGAATAGGATTTCATCGCGATAAAACTGTAAGTGTTTAAACATATTTTCTTGGCATTGTCACAAAAATGGAAACCAACGATGACAATGGAAATCAACTACATTTGCGCCTAATAAATCGACGAACAAACAGCATGGTAACAGGTAAAAGTGATTTGAGAGTCTCTTATTTATTCTGCGAACGGGTAATTGAAAACCATGGAGACGCTGCTTGTTTACGCGTATACATTTTCTGGCTTGTTTTTTATATTTTGCGCGAAATATGGATATGGCAATTGGTAGGAAAGAAATAAAAAGGGGGTAGAGAGCACATACGAATGGATATTTGCGTAAAGATAAATATGTGCGGAGGAAAACAAAGCGTTCGCGATCGTAAAGATGAAAATTTAATAGCAGCTCTCTCGCTCCGCGCTTTTCCACACTGGCATGCGTGGAAATCGTCGTACGGCAGCCGAGCACACAATGTTGCTCGTCGCGGCGAATGCGTATTTATGACAATGCATAAATATTGCACGCGTGCATGAAATATTTACATAAATAAGAGGAATTCATATAATGCATACATGCGTCGTGTACGAAATATGAATAAAACACAGCACCGAGAGGAGGAAGCAAGTATTTTTTCTACGCTTTTATTACGACAACGAATTCAGTTCATTCTGATAGTATTTTATTATTGCAATGTCGTAAAAAGCATGAAATATTAAAATAATTAAATAATGCCACTTTTTCTTTGGCATTTCATAAACCAAAAAAAACTCTATGCATCTAAAGATTAGGCTCATGTAATATTGAAAACACTGCTAAGATTCGTTACTAACAAAATTATCCTCATAGATTAATCATGAAATCGAGTTGAGTTAAAGATTTATTAGGAAAGTGATTCGCGGCTAGTGAGAATTATGCATTATCCTTTGGTATTATCCTTGATTGATTAAGTAGTTTAGTGGTTTGGTTTTTTTTTTGATTTTTAGAAGAAGAAAAACGACACTAGAAGAAATAAAGCATTGGTATTTACATAAACGAAAATATACATAATTCAAGATAGTGAAAAGCGAATATTTGATGCGTCTGGGCATCATCAATCATGGCCACTTGTAGTAGCCAAACAATCGATGGCAGTCAAAAGGCGTTCAACCGCCGGCGGGGCAATGTAAATGTCAATATACATAAATGTAATTTGAACGCAGAGCGTACGAATCGAAGAACGAAGTAAACGCGCATTGTTCAGGTGCAACGCGTCAAAGAAAATGATGTTGATGGTGTTTCGCGATCAAATACTTTATATACATGTCAAGGTGGAGCACGTCGTGGCGTTTGGATGATATATGGACGGGGGGCGGTTGAATACGCGACGAAATTGCAAAGAAGAAAATCCAATCTTTCCTCAACACGCGCGCTGATGTTTATGAGCGTCTCATGTGACAACACGTCACTATAAAATCACACGCTGTGCTTCGAAATTATTCAAACAAAATGACCAAACCGGTATCGAAATTTTCCTAGCATGAACAGCTCATTGGCGATAAATCAGCATTCGGTTTGTTTTCTGGTCGTTTGCGTCGGAAAATTGTGGAAGTGCGCCAGACAACAATGCAGTTTTTTCGTCCATTCGTCCGGAAGAATTGCCGCCAGCGAAGCGTTCCATTTCCCGATCGGCGTGTTTGGCACGCGTACCTTGAGAGCGACGTCTCTATCGCCGCCGCCGCTGCCGCCGACGTGTCATATCATATCACACATGTCTGCACAAATTCTATAAGTTTTACGTACTTTTCTCCTTAAATTAGAACGACTTGAACACGTTCCATCTCTCTAAGCGCTTGTCGCCGACACTCTCATAGCAAAACGTGAAATGTTCATTGCACAATTAATTGTCCTTTATTATTTGTGTTCCCCTTGCAGTTAGTGTATTGTTATGCGTCGTTTTATCTTTATTGCGCGTCTGGCGCAGGAGCGGAAACAAGGATAATCCCCCGAATATGAAGTAATATAACCCAGCGTCCCGTCCCGTCTCGTCTCTCCAGCCTTTGTGCGATTCTTTTTCTTTCTTCTCAACTTTGCTAGCCACCCCCCGCCGCTGCTGCCGCCGTCGTCGTTCTCTTCATATCGATGCGTTTCTTTTTTTGGGTTATCTTCAGTTGTTGTGTGCTTCGCGCACTCTTCCTGTTTACGTAACAGAACACAATATAATTCTTCGCGAGGAAGATTTTATATTTTCGCATTTTTAAAAATAGCATCGGATAACGTCGTTATACATGCGCGCATCTCGCGCAGAATTTGCTTCCTCGCTTCATTGTTACAACATGCGCTTTACGAGAGATGCTCGCTCGCATTCGGCCCCGGATATTAAAAAACAAGTCATTATATTCCATGGGTTAGGACCTTTCATCGCGTTTCCTTTCTTTAATGCCCTTTATTCTCTTAAGGTATTACATTTTTATGCCCATTGTGAACGGGCAAATATCTTACGAAACAGACGATGCTGAGTTTCAATAATAAATTCGGCGCGGACGCTAAGGACGATGCGTAATATCGGGATTATAATATCACTAATGACAAAATAATCTTTTCGTACGAATTGAGGCGGCTGACTTAATGACCAAGTTTCTCCCTCGCAGCGAGCACAAAAATCAAAATGCAAGGGAGGAAAGAACGCCACCGAGTGGCTGGCAATTAGCGGCATAATCAATTGCTCGTACAATGCAAAGCCTTTTTAATTTCACCACAATTCAAAGAGGGCGGCGGGGCCAATGTTCTTCTTCAACTTCCGCTTTTCGCGCTCCTTTATTAACCAGAACTAATGAGATTCATACTATTGCATTGCGGTGCGATCTGCGGATACAGGGCGATCGCGATGGCCCAAAATATGGGAAACAGATAAACGCGTGGAGGAAATGTACGTGGAATAAAATACGAACGAATGAATATAATAAAACAAAACAAGCATCGGGTGCTCGACACAGGGGATGGACCCTCATACACCGTTAAGTTTTATTGCTCCCCAGCTAACACGTTTCGATTTTACTACCTGGGTTTTTGGTCCTGCTTCCGGTTTGCGCGGTGGCGGTGGCAGCGGCGGCGGCGGCATCCATTGCTCGTTCTGATCGTGAACTCGATACACGCAGCAGGACAACCGTATGCGTTTACATTGCCTCGTTTTTCCCGTCTTTTTTCGTATTCGCATCGCAGCCCATCTGCCACTCGGCAGAATTTCGGTTTCATTTCGCAATTTTCCTTTATCCTCCCGATTTTTGCTGCTTTCATTTACTCTGCCAGCACTCGTTTTATTGCCGCCCAGTGGATAAGAGTCTAATGAAAATATAAACTGCTTGATATAAACATCAACATTTTTTTAATACATTTTACCTTTTCCGCGCTCGCTTTTTTCCCTGCTCGCTCGTGTGTGTGTGTGCGCGGGATTGCGAAACATTGCTAATTAAAAAGTTTTAAAAGACTGAAATGCAAAAGCATTTATAGGTTAAGTGAGTTTGTTGCTAAATTCGATTAAAAATCATCCCTCAGGGGGTTAATACGCATTTGTGCGTCTGTTTTGTACAGACGTTTGTGTGGATCCGCCCGATTGAGAATGGGAATGAAGAAACAAGGAAATGCAAATAGCGTCAGCACTAAATTCACGCGCCGCTAAAGAGGAAGAAATCCAGGATTAAACTCATTCCGTTTGTGTGCTTTAGTCTCTGATTAAACGTCCTTTTATTATCCTTGGAAGCACTTCGCGAAAGGGATTAGTTATTAAAATACATGATATTGCAATTTGTTGTTGATTGAGTGCGAAAATATTGCGTGCGCGAAATTGACACACTGGGATAAAAAGAATGAAGAAATTTAATCCAAAGTCGAGCGTTACACAAATTTATGTAATTTAATTTCGGCGCGCACACGATTCATATATGCGAAAGGAATTTGCACTTATCCTTAGCGCGAAAATTCGGGCGAAGCTCTTTCTATAAACTGTAAACGAGGGGTTGCGCGTTCTTGAGCATGAAAATGCTTGTGCCCTGCTCGCAAAGAGAAAAAATACGTGAAACGAGAATCCTGGATAATGGCGGATGGAAAACAAGCTGAAAAAAAGGCACCGCGAGCCAGAGGGAGGGAATTCGAATTGAATAAAACTTATGTCGCTGCAAAGTTTTTATATAATAAATTTGCGTGCAATACATTTAAGAATGAATGGATTTCAAGTTTGCAAACTAAATTTCGAGATGAAAACGGAAAGCACTTAAAGAAAATTTTAAATACGTTTTTTCTTCGCGCATGGAGAGAAATTATTTTAACATTAAATGACGGTTTTGCCGTCAAGTTGGGAAAAATAATCGAAAAAAGGATACGTAATGAATTAAAAACGAAGAACGCTAATAAACGAAAGTTGATTTAACTTTAATGATTAAGAAAGCGTCCTTAGGAAAGTTTGTAATATCATTTCGTACGAGAGACCATCAGGTAATAAAAACAGGCAAAACTGCCAACGAAGAGTAGAAAGAAGTCGCGGAAAGCGAGGCAAAAAGGCAAAGAAAAAAACGAACAACCAGCGTCTGTCTAGTTCTCGGCTGAGCTTAGCCTAAAGAGGCGGCAGGCGGCGGCAGTAAGACGCGAAAAAACGAGGAAAAAAGCTGAGAGAAATGAGAAAGCAACTCGACGCATGACGAAATTTCATTCCCGCAGTGTGTCGCCGTCGAAGATTTTATTTCAATGCGATTTTTCCCGTTGGCTTTGTAGGCTATTATCTGAAAGCTGGTTGGGTTTTTGCTTCTTGCGCGTCTTTTCCTCTCGTCAATTTTGCATGGCGCGTTTTTTGCGCTCGCCTTTTCACGGAATCGCGCGCTTTTTGCATTTGCACACGACACGTGCTGTGTATTTTTAACTTTTTTACGCTCCCGGGTATTAAAGCTTCATATTTTATTAGTCAATCATTTCCTGTTTTTTGGCCGGCTTTATTTCGTTTTTGCACATTTCCGGTGACAAATATACCAAACGCCATAAACATTTCATTGATATCGGCTGCCGTTTCGGCTTCGCGTGTATTAATAAAGTGTAATTATTTGTTTTGCTTCGAAGGTGAAACAAATAATAATAATAACAATATTCGTATTGAATTATTTCTTAGCCGATGGAAATGTGGAAAAAAGGTATGAAGTACGTACATGCGGACATAAAAATGCGGTAAACAACGGTGAACCACATGAAATCTTAATGGGCATTAGCCACATAAAATATTATTACGACACGTCGCGACCGAAAGGCATTGGGAAACTATTGGCAAGTTCGTGCACGAGGTGCGGAGTTATGAGATGGCGCGTCATAATGTATTTTGATCTAATGGAGACACATTGTCCTCCCTCGGCGGACTCGCGTACGAGTGAAATTCACTTTAAACAACCATAACCGATGAGGAAATCTCTAAAGAATTGCAAAGTGGTAACGACAGATAGTGCGTTGTCCTCCATCCTGTTGTTTAGTGACCGACCCTCTTTCGACGATATTCACGTTGCGATTAATATTTAGGGTGTTTCAATTTCGCGAATAATTTTTTGCCGGGAAAGCGGGAAAACATGGCAGCAACGTGCAAGGGTGAAAGTTCTGAGTTCTTAACGTGTTGACACGAACGTTTGGAGAGCGCACAAGAATTCTTATCAGGCACTCGAGAAGGGCAAGGCGCATAAAGGAGAAAAGTGTTGTCCTCCTCATGTGGAACATTGTGTAGATTGCCAAATGGGCTCGTAATTTCAGTTATCGACGACGGCACATCGGGGGCGGCAAAGGCAAAGTGTCAGCAGCCGTAGCACACAACGCCGCGCGCACTTGCAATCCCCTCAAGATAGCGTCGATGACATTGCGCGCGCTGCACACACGATAATGTGCTCGGGCGGCGGTAAAGGCGACCGAGGCGACAGAGGCGGCAGCCAGCAACGCATGCGGGTGACTAGCACACAACAAACAGCCAACTAAATGCATAACTTGCAGCGAGTGCACAAGTGCCATTCTATTTGCGACGAGTGCTTCCTACACGCAATGCGATCGACACTTGACGTTTATGCGCTTACATCTTGCAAGAGTTCTTTTTATTCGCTTGCGCACACGACTAACATACATTTAATTGCTTCATGTATGTGACGTGCAGTGCGCCACGAGAATTGCAACAAATAGTCACTTGAGCAATAACCAGAAATGAGTTAGAAAAAGGAGGAAACGATATAACTAAAACGAGAAATAAATTCAACAAAGTTTTAGTAAAATAATTTATCTTGAGTTAAAACTGCATAAAACTTAACCAGCAAATGTATAAAAATGAAAACAATTCCGCCACGTGGAAATAAAACTAAAATAGAATAAAGAGTACACGGTGTGGAAAAAGCTCGTTAAAGTATTAGCTCAAAAAAGGGCAAATTGAAACAATAGCATGAACGTTTTGTACGTGCGTTGTGTATCCTCTCTCGTATGCGTCGAGTTGAATTGTGTATTGTTGCGCGCGCGAGAGGCGGGCGCGAGCGGCGGCAGTTAATTTTCATAGTGCATTCATGAAATTTGCATACAAATGAAATATGCAACGTGCTAAACTCTCGTTTAATTACTATTGCTTTTTCCACTATACAATGCGCGCATAATACGAGCGCGCGTATAAAGATAGATAGCGAATAGTAGTAGTGCTTTCTCCCATTTGTTGCTGTTGCACAACACCGCACTAGCTTTATTGGATTTGCAATTTCAGTTTATTGGTTATTTGTCTCTTCGAGTGCAATTTCATATATACCTATTGCGCGTACATTACAATAATAGATATTTTCGTGAAAAGTTAGTCATTTGTACAAATTCAAAGGACCAAGCCGCAGTAATGAGTTCAGTTTATACGATGATCATTAGTAATGAAGAGCAGTTTTAATTTGTTTTGCCGTATCCACTTTATATTGCCCCTTAAAGAATGTATGATAAATAGTTAATAAGTAAGCAACCTATATGCAGGAACACAGCAACAGTAGAAACATTGAATTATTTCTTGTCGGGTGTCGCGGCTCGTAAAGGAAATGAAAATGCAATTTGCATTTTGCATACGAATATATCCAACGACGACGACATGCATAATTCCTCTTCTCTTTCGTTGCATTTATGCACGAAACAATACAACACAATAGACCAGAGAGATACGAGTCCAAAAAGGAGCGCGTGGAGAGTACGCGAGACGAAGGCGGTTATCTCGTGTGATTTGCATCCGTGCAGAGAGTATTCACCGCCTCCGCTTGCCGCCGTCGTAGTGCGAATTATGAATCATTACCAAGTGCGCGACACTAATAAAATCAAATTGCGCCCGACGCCAAAATATTTTATTGACGCGAGTGTGTAATTTACATGCACAATTCGAATGCACGCTCGCTCGTCGCGACTCAATTAGAACTATTTAATATTTAACGATCGTGTATGTGGTGGCTGCCTCCTCCCAATAGTGCTAGTAATCACGCGCAATTACAGTGCGATCCACGATTCCGTCGCTAATTATTATTGCAAATATAAATCGGTACGTTTGCCGTTGTTGTTGTTTATGCGCTAGTTTATTTTATTTCAAAAGTTGCGCATTTGCATGAAATCGACGGATGGACAATTTTGCTCGTGTTGCAATTGTACGGCGCGCGCGCACATACACGATTTGAATTACACTTGTTTTGTAAAGCGCACCGGCATTATGAGTATAATTACGTGCAATTATCCTAGAGGTTTACGTGTTTTGATTACAAAACTAACGCGTGAGTGACATGCATGCAAAGTGCAGTCGATTTTTATTTTCCCGTTTTTCCGGGATGATATACATATGAACTAAACGAATCAACAAATGTTATCATAGCAAGTTCTTATTAATCATACACACTGCTCGCGTGTGTGCAGATATTATTTAAATTTATGTAAATTCAGATCAAAGAAAAAGTTTTCGGTCGGAGCATTAGCAATCATTGAATAGTTTGAGGACAATGAGCAAATAGTATGCAAAATATAGACAATCAATTTGCGCATAGAGAAATGCAAAGCAGAATGGAATTGTAACCAGACTTTTGGGGGCGAATCTATTTACATACTTGAGACACATTCCGCATTCGTATTCGCATTGTTACCGAAACGAGTTGCCGTTGTTGAAATTTGCACTGCGAGAGCTCGAACCAAGGCAATAACCGCCGCCGCCGCGTTTCATTTCGACTCTTGCGGTAGGTAGTTCACGCTCTCTTCTACCGAACGCTGCTGCGCGAATAAATTCGCTGTGAAATTGCACTCGAGCGCTAAAGGCTTATTGTTCTAATGATAATAACAAGACGTTTATTCTCATTTACTTTAATTTGTTCAATACCACCAACTCTATAAATATCCAACACTGGTAGCCTTGCTAAATTGTTAATATCTCAGTAATAACAATGCTCTGTTATGGTGGAATTTAATTCGCTGAGCAAATAATGAGTTTGAAATTTGAAAAATTCGTGGCGGAAATAATCATTTATTATTTGATTAAAATAATGAAGGTGGAGCACGATAGGACGAAATCTGTAGCAAAAAGTGGAAAACCTTATGTTTAATAACCATATATTAGCGTGATCGTTGGTGATGCAGGTCGGTGCCGGTGGGGGTCTTAAAATGTATTACGGAGCATATCCTTCCGGGGGGCTTCAGTATGCGAAGGTGAGCGCGGTGGCGGCGCGTCCTTCCGCCCCACAGCGTGCTATCGCGTTTCGCCGGCGAACCGTTCCGACCTCGACTGAGCCACCTCTTATCGACGCGAAATTTACGATCTAACCTTTTATACCAACGGCATGCATGTCTCTTTTGGACATGTTAATACATTGCCCATCCGCAGCTTGCACGTTCGCCATTACGAGCACAATTTGGCTCTAAGGGTTGTACACGGGAAATACGTATTCTTTGCACCCGCGTGACCAGTGCAATATTCGTTATCTTCCGATGACAATCTAATTCATTACGTGATAGTGAAGAATAGTTTTCTATTAGCAATAACCCAAAATTTAGTTGTTTTGTGTGAAGCTCGTTAGCAGCTGGAGAAAAATCATTCTAAATTCAAACTGACCTAAATGATAAGTTAAGTCAAGTTATAATAGTAAATGAACTCCACGGGACGTAAAATGAGTGTGTTTGTTTGAAGGAATATGGGAATCAAAAGTAATAAAATTATATTTAACAACTATATTATGATTCGCAAGAGTTAGATGTGGAGTTTGCTAATTGATGCAAATATGCCAACTGAATGCGAGCGTAAAATTAATTTCATTTTATCGCGTCGAGCGGCTTATTATGCGCGCTTGATTAACATAAATATTCCGCTTCGATATTGACACGGCAATAAATTTATGGCGATATTAGCCGCATCTCGTTATCAAAACGACGTGCCGCGCTTGCACAACATTCTTCTTCTCGCGCGCATTGCGCTTAATCTCAGATAGAACGCAGTGTGCGCCGTGCGCGCGTGTATCTAAATTATTATTGATGCATCATTTGCATTCATAATGCGTGTGAGCACTCGTATTCTTATCACCTGCGCGCAACGTTTTCTTTCTGCTACACTCGAATGATGATACATCCTGCTGCCTTTTCGAGCATTTAATTAAGCAACTCGCTGCATTTTTCGCGCGAATGCAGCGAGGGGAAAAAAGCGCACAGTCGACTCGTTATTGAAATGCATTAAAAAGTTGAATCAATTTATGCAATAAGCGTAGTGCGCAAAGTTTGTCTCGTGCAATAGAAGAAGTTTGTGCGCTGGAAACTGAACAACTGACCATTAAGATTAAACTTTGCCGAGCGAGTCATGCAGAAGAATGTTTCGGATGGATTTCGATCGCCACGAGACGAAATTCTTTTAATATAAGCACATCATGTGCATCGCGCGCTGTTTTACATGCCAAGCGAGCATTGGTGACTGGTACAAATTCAAATAGTTTCCGGGGGTGCTCGTCCAGAATACTTTTAGCATAAAAATGCAATCTGAATTTTAATATTTTCGCCAATTTCTTTTTAGTTATGATAAATGTGTGTTTTGTTCGCAATTTGTGCATAATGCATTTTTCAAACTTATCGAAAATAAATTAAACAATTTCAAATACGAATTTGGAGCAAGACGAAAAAGTAGGCGAATAACGTAATTAAAATTATGAATGAATCATAGCGTGGAATATCGCAATCGATGTGATTGCAGCGAGACGAAACGAAGGAGACAAAAGAGTGAAGCACCTCATTACGAAGCACTCATTATTTATTCGTCGCAGTTGTCGGAACGCGGTGCGCCCTTCAGCGATGTTATAATTATTCGACAGCTGCCCTAGGACAATGCAGCGCGCGTACTGCACTTAAATGCCCCGCTTTTGCATTTCGAATGGCACTCGACGCTGAAGTAGAGCAAAGCAACAGCAAAAATCCATTCAGGTCATGATTATCGACCAATCGCGCGCACTTCTTTCAGGAGGAAGTCTGCATTTTACTCCACATTTCACTCCCGATGCATAAATACACTCGCGGCCCGTTCGACTCGTCCTGCCGCAGTCGCGCAATGGAACAACGTGAAGAATTATTATGCGCATTGATGGCAGTGATTCTTATCGCGAATTGGACAAAAGGCGCGCCTTTGTCTTTGAAGAGTGCTCTGCGCTCTTCTCGCGCTGCTGCTTGTTGCTTGCCGCGAGGAGCATTAGATATTATCAATATTTTCATTCATAACGCGATAATGCAGGAAATGCACGAGATGTTTAAATATGTTCATTAAAATATTCAGATATTCAGAGAAAAGTGAGCCAGCTTTGCATACGCAGCAGGTTATTTATTATTTCTCATTCAACGACAACTTTATCAGATTTTATTTTCCAACGCGCGCGCGCGCATGTATAAAAATGTCGACTTTTTAAATTATTAAGTGGCGCTGGCGTGCACAGCATAGTGTGCTGCAGTATATCCCCCGGAATGGAAACTAAATCCGTTTAACGAGCATGTTAAAACGCGTAATTGTCGAGCATGAATATTCTTTTCATTGAAAATATTCGGCCGGCAGAGAAGAGCGCAGGCAATTACGTGACGGACGGAATGGAACGAGACGCGAAAATGCGAATGTTGGCAGCGCTCGAGCGAAATTGCCCTGGCTAGTTGGCTTGGCTGGCTGCCTCTCCGGTTGGCGGTTAAATTCCAGACCGAAAACTCTAATAAATGAGCGTTTAAATTTTACACAGCACGGCACATACTCATTTACAATTGTCTCACAATTTATTCACTGTTGAATTTAAATTCGAAATTTCTCAAACAATAATCCTGCGAGCTTGGACGCGCGATTTAAAAAAGCGAGAACGTTGAATTGTATTAAAATTAATTGCTATTTTGAAAAAAATATTTTTCATTGTTGTGACAGATAATCTCAGCCGTAATACCCTTGTAGGTGTTGTTTGCGCGACGCGTTAAGAAGTTAAAGAACGAAGACAAACGTCGTGTAAAATGAAGAAAAATTCTAAAAATATCGGTTTTGTAGTTGGCACATAAATAACGCTTGTCGCTATAAATCTAAGATGTACATTATCAGTTTCTTGAGCTCTAAAACTCTTTAAAAAGTTGTTGCGCGCTGTTGCATTTGAATCCTTGCGCGCCCGGTGTCGAGATGTATTTGGTGTGTGCGCGCGTTGTCATCGCATTTTTGCTCGCTTTGCCTGGATGGCTGTTGTTGTGTTGTCGACGAGCGGAGGACATTCTCGAAATTGCGAATTTCTTTCAAACAAACACACGATGTTTGCGAATGGCTAACAAGTGTACAAAGTATGCGTGCGAGAGCCAAAAGTAGTATAAAGTTGGAGGACACTCCTCGGAAAAGTCGCGATGTGGTTCAAGAGAAAAAAAATAGGAAAACTACTAGAACTAGTCTTTTCGATATATTCGGTGATTTGCTATGCTTTATTTGCCGCCCAAAACTTTTTTCGTTCCACATCATGTGGCGCGCGTTTATATCTGACGGCCGAAATTGCGTTCAAAGTTCCCGAACGAAGAAAAAGCTTGATCGAATGAGAGCGAATTTGTTTGATGCGTTGTTCAATTGGCGGAAAAGTGCGCGTACAAATTTCGGCAACATATTGCCAGCAATCTCAACGGGACAACAACAATTCGTTCACAACAGTTTATTTTATTATCTTATTATCGCTCGTATCCTTCATTTTTATCGATGCTTATTTTTTTTTGATCGTGGAGATTTTTGTCTTGTTATCAATGAAATACTGAATGTTTCAGCAAAGCAAAAAAAACGAGGTGATGTTAGGTGATTTAAATTTAAATTTATTGCGCGATGAAGAAAATAGAAAGCAAAAATCGATGCTCATGAATGTGCAATGAATGATTATGATTAAAATGAAGTTGAACTTGCATTGCACATACGAGGCGAACAATCAGCGTCATTATGCATTGAACATTTCATTGCTTTTCCATCTTGATACGCATTTAACCAGCATCGATGGTGCGCATCGACCGTCACAAAACGCATAAATGAAAAATGACACTCGCAGCGTTCGAACGCGCGCGTATAATAATCGATGACAGAGAGCAAGAGAAAACCTCCGATGACCAATGATTTACAATGGCTGAACGCCGTAATGAGCATAACATAATAAATATTGCTGCTTTTATTACAACGTGCATGCATGATGTGCAAAGAATGCAATTCACTGTTCTCATCATAATTTATTCAAAATTTTCATATTTTATTTATTTTACAGCCCGAGTTCACTGAGAGAATTCACTTTTGATTTGCAGTTGCGGACGGTGATCTTTTGTTGTTTCGATTAAAACGGTTAAAACTATTAAAATTTTATATTAATAGCTAGAAATCATTTACATTCAACATCGGCTTACATTATTGGGAAATCCTAAAAATATTTTTACGAAATGGTGAAACCGTGAATCTCACGTTCCTAATAGGAAAAGATAATCCGTGATAAATGGTGCTTTATATAATTACGAATGAGTGAGTCTTTCGGGCTCTCCGCTTTCAGCTGCGACTTAAACTCTTCTAATGAAAATGCAAAATGTATCTAAATCGTTCAACTATTATTATTTACTAGACACATGTAGGTATGTCAGATGCGAAACGAAGAACCGGGAGCGCTCGAGATTAGTCTGAAAATAAAAATATAAACAGGCCGTAAATATGCAGCGCCGCAGATGATGGAATTAATAGCACAAGAAGCAAATATTCACTTTTAAAGCGAAATTAAGGCACTTTTTAGCCTGTAATTACGGTATTTATCCAACATATGTATGCGGAGCGCGACGCACGAGACGACGACGAGCTTAAATAATTGATGTGAAATCGGTAAAATTGCTTCGTGTCGAGCGAGCCGCAGTCGCGCGCGGTGGTCTGCTCGCCGCGTCTGACATTTCGAAAAGCAGCCAAAGCCAAGCACATACACACACACAGCACATACTCCTCTTCTCCGCCGATTGTTTATTTAGATCGCATGCTGCGGACATGAAACATGACAAGCAAATAACATCCTGGAAAATTACATACGTCGGCAATCGCCGCAATATTATTTTATTTCACATCCATCTTTCGCTTTCCGCGTACGCCAAGAACGCGCTGCCTGTGTTCATTATGAATGTCTTATTACTATTGACACTCAAATCATGTCTTTGATTCCTTCGCTATATTTTTATATCTTGCCCGCCGTCATTATGTCTATCACTTTATTGCCCATTCATTTTAAATTTTATAACAATCCAATTCTCGAGAAAGCAAGAAAATTCCAATTTCTAACACTTTCGAAACAAAAAAAGGATAATTATATAGAAAATAGGTGGAAATAATTAATTTTGCCCAAAACTAAAAATAAATCACGCTCAAAGGATAATTACGTAGAGTATTATGAAACTTATTCTTGGTAGAGCGATAATAATTCATAAAGTTTTCGACAGATATTTTTGTATTCCCAAACAACCAACCTAAAATTAACCAATTAAAGTATCATTTATACACATTTAGTTTTATGAAGAACTATAATTTGAGACTGATTGAAGAATTTGTAGTTTCATGATGATCGCGCAGGAGTATTTCATGTAGCTGCAGTGAACAACAATGCTCTTTATCTATCAATTTCTTGCGCACGTACTTTTTTAATCTTCAATTCTTCGCTGCTTGACTGAATCCTTTGAGCGCACGAAGCGCACAATAGCGCTCTTGGTGCATGATGGCTGAATCAATCATTTAGCCCGTTTTTCTCTCATTGCCAAGCGAGAGGCGCACGGCACGACGAGAAGCATGATAGAATATGCGTTCAATTCGTCATAAATCAATTAGCCTGCTTCAATATTTTATTCGTCGAGCAATTCCGCTATTATTTCATGGCTAGTTTTGGCATGTCGATGAAAAATGATCGCTGCTTTGCTACCTACACGCGGCGCGCCGCCGCTCTTAGCATGCACCTCGACCCGACCGACGAGCGAGTAATTACCAGAAAAGCGGAAAGTTTCCAATTAAAGAACGAATCTCTTCGGTATTTGCCCGAAGGCCTCGACGAGTCCAAGCGCGCTCTCGAGCAGCGTGCGCGCCATCCCTTGTTGCCGGAAAAGGGAATTGCGCGCTCAAAACCGCAAAATTTCATTACGAGATGTAATTAATAATCGTTTGCAATCTTTCCTTCGTTCCATCAATATTAATACATTAATTAATCAAACATAATCAAATATTTATTAAAGCGAGAAGCGATCAAAATCAATACGGAGCGAGCGATGCGAATTAATCCACGTAAATGTTTTCGAATCGAATCGTCTTATCGCGTTATTTATTTTTATATTTATTGATATCGGAAACAGTTTGACTTTTCGTATTATTACGCCCCTGTTTTCGTCTTGTATTTTCGTACGGGCGAAATAAAAATTTCCTGTAAAATCGTTTACAGGCGAGCGGAGAACAGAAACGATTATGTACGTATCAAATTGTATGAATACTTTTCGATTGCTGAGAATTGCCGATAAAAGTGTCAAACTCTTGCGTTCGACGAGGCAAGTGCAGAGGAGGAAACAAGAAACATGGAAAACACGGCGAACGAACAAGAAAGTCAAATAGATATTGATCCCGCACTCTCTTCGTGCATTTTTTATTCGCCAAAGCACATTCAATGTCTGCATACACTTTTCGTGCGCTCCCGCCCGCCCGCCTGCCTGCTGCTTCTTTTAGACGACTACCACGATTCCCAAAAGATTTCACACTTTTTCTTCCATTTCTAGCGAAACCCCCCGTGCTTATAGATATTGAATATGAGTATTGAATACGCGCGCGTACAATATCGCTGCACGCATCCAGAATTGACATGCATTGCATCGACGAACTACTTCTCTTTGCGGATTGACATCCGGGGCTCGCTGTAACCACAAAATGCAATTTATAGTCAGAACTCACTAGAATCATGTCTCGCGCATAAAATACCCGCTTCCTTCGTTAATAGTCGCGTTAAGTTTATGCATGTTTTTATGTGTCAAATAAATTTGATTGCTCCTTATTTTGCATTTAACTCTTCGCTTATGCATCTTGCAATAAATGTTCGTGTAATTATCACGAATTTCAATTGACATTTATTACGATTTTATTCCTTCGGAGAAATAATTAATCGCCCGATTGTCGAAGGTAATAGAGCCATCATGGTTGGATATGATTAAATTATTAGCATTGAAGATTACAATTATTTCATCATTAATTACGCGCAACAAACGTGTACAAACAACGAGTCGTAATAGCGTTGCATGCGAATGGAACAAACGATGCAAAACGAAGGAAAAGTCGGCAGCCGACATAAAAAAAAATATTAAATTTCATTACGCAGGTATTACGTTCATAAATCAGATTATAGTAATTCATAATCCGTGCGCGGAGAGCGGGCAAGCATTAAACACTTGCGCGAGATTGCCTGGAGAGGCCACTTAATAACGCATTTAATGTGCGCGCATAAATTAACTCGTTTGGTCGGCGCGCGCGCTCGCGATTTCGTGAAAGTTTAATATCATTTTCGTTTTCCGTCGCGTTACCACGCATTGTGGTAGTCGCGTCTGGTCTGCTCTGGTCTGGTCTGGGTCTGGCTGGGTCTGGCGTGTGCGTTGCAGGAGGTGTGTGTTTTATCGACTGCTGATTTTATTATATCTCGCTCTACACGAATGACCACCGATTGCATTAACCAGGTAGTCATCAAGTGTTCTGCATGCATGCACACTTTGCAGACGGATTAAACTGCGCCAACGCCAGACGAATGCAAACAATCGGAAAGCATGTAGAAAAATATGTGCGCGCACAATGCAAATACGAGCTGTGACGACACTTAAATTTAAGTGAATTTTTGCATGTCCTTTATGAGCTTTCCTTTTAAATTACTTGAAAATTGGATTAGCTTTAGCTGCTACTAAATTGGAATTACATCTATCGTGTCTGTCAAATCCTTACTTAGTCCTTGGTAGGCTGCTCCTTGAAGTTTGAAAGAAAATGAAAATTTACGACATTAATTACACATTTCGAAGACACTAAGGATGGATAATCCGGAATGGGTATATGTTCGCTACAACTTTACTAGAAGTGGCTACCCCCTTACCCTTCTAAAGAGTGGTCTTCCAAGAACTTATGCACTAAGTACCCTATATACAGATTTTAGATTTATTTGATACATATTGTGGTGCGCAAGTCAGGACGTTATGCGGAAATATAAAATAAATATATTGTAGGATTACCGGACATAAAGCCAAGGCAATGAGTTGAGCTTGGACCTCACCGTAAAATGAAAAATTAATAGTTTGAACAAAAATTTTATTGCTAATCGATATAGTATTAACGGATGTTTACGAATATAAAGATTTTATTTTCATTTGATCATTTGTTTAGTAGCAAATTTGAACAAATATGAACACAATGTTGGACCGAATGTGATTCTCAAATTTCAAATTTATTATCAAAAACGTACAAAAAGATTAAAGAAAAATATATCTAGTGCGGAATTTTTTTATAATCTCCGAGGTTCACTCATCGGTCGTCATCGTACTTTTCATATAAAGTTTAAATATTGTAATTTCTAATTTGCGTTTAAAAATAGTCAAACTTTTAAAGTAAAGAAAACTTTTAATTGAATTTTAGTAAATTGTGCTACGTTGTCCTACCATCAGGTTTATATAATTTGATAAACAAAATTCCATTTAATCTCATGATATAGGTCGGTGTTTGCCAATAATTTTGAATTATTGAAATGATATCCCAAAAACGGGATTTCATGCCGTGGCGTACATTTAAAATTTCATTCCCATACAATCGTAAAAGTAAAACACAACGTGAAATGAGAAAAGATACGCTAGTTTTTCTCGATAGTATTAATCAAAAATGAAATTGAAGAATGTTGAAATTCAATTCGAATTGCGCGTTAATAAATTATAGGTTTAGTAACGAATTCAGGGAATGTCGGAATAAATTCGTTTTGGGAGCGAAATCGCATGTTGCGCTGCGACGACTTTAGGACGAAGCTGGTAATGGTGGTGGAAGCGCTAGTGTTGGGAGCGGCAGACAACCGCCAATCTCGATTGTCTTATTAGAGACTAGCCATCGAGCCATTCGCACTTTCATCCCGCACGAAACTGCACGAAAACCAAGGTGTGCGGTTGCGCCCATCTGGGGAATAATTAAACGAGTTATCTTGCGCACACAACTACGCCGTGCGCCTGATTGAAATTCTTGGATCGTCGCGCCGCGTACAACTTCTAATTGGCTAACGCAACCCACCCATGCGACTTTTATTAAATTTCACGTTTTTCTCGTTACGTTTTTCTTCGCCGCCCAGGCAGCAGCGACGGCATTTTATTATTCATTAGTCGACTGGGACTCTATCTGCGAGCGATTATCATCGAATAAATCACGAGTGCGCGCGCGCTGCGTGTTTGCATATAAAACAAAACAATCTCAGTGTGTGAGCTTGTTTGATAAAAGAAAACGTGATGCGCACTCTCATAGTCATGCTCGTAATGATTCACGTTTTGTATATTTTTATCTTACGTTTGTTTTTTTCGTCGGATCCTCTTCGTTGCGCACCGCACAATGAGTGAGAGAGAGCGAGCGAGCAACGAGGAGCGGACACGAAGAAAATAATTAATTACACGATGATAAAATGTTTATAACTCATGCGTGTGTTTGTTTTCATTTTTCGTGATCTTCCACCAGGAATACGTTGCGCTTTATTCAACCGCAAACATTTGTGTCCACTCTCGCGGCAGCGAGAAAAACCCGGACATAACCCACATTTCACAGCGATAAATAAACATTAAGCGTTCGCGCTTTGTACAGCAGCTGAAGAGTTGCGATGGGGTTAATAACACCATACATTTGTACAATCGTACACTCACTACGAAGCGCGTGACGAGGGTTAAGCAACGGGTTGTGGGGCGGGTGGTTGGTGCGGTCATCGCACGTCCCGAAGGATTACAACTCGCAAAGTATGGACTTCCGGCCTCCGCCTCCCTCTCGGTGGCGCTGAGATTACTTTAGTGCGCCTAAGACAAAACGCAGCAGGGCGCAGGGTTAATCTGCACAAATACGGAAATGTAGTTTAGTTTCGGCGGGGTGGAAAGACGAGACGACTTTGCTCACTGATGACTCTTTAATTCGATATAACTCAAGACTGCATAATTAACGATTAAATGATGAAGCATTACAAGCGATAATTATAAATGAATTAGTACCATTTGTTTCGTGCGTTCTTCACGTGCCAATGGCAAGAAATCAATAGCGCCGTGTCATTCAAAATTCGAATTGATGTGCGGCGCGCGTTTTTGTTATGTTTTTCCGGCATTGTTAGGCCTTTGTTAGGCAAATCCTCGGCGTCGACTGACACAGCCAGTGATCGAATACCGTGGATGATTCATGGATAATCGATTCGGTGCGTGCGTTCCAATAAATTTGCCGCGTTTTTTTATGCCGTTTGCAATTTAATGAGGGGAAACATGGTGCACATTGCTTCTTTCGCGCTAAAGCACAAGCGCGTCGGTGTGTTCAATGTCCACCAAACACGTGCCCGAAGACAAACATGTGTTTTGGGGTTGCTCAATCGAGCAGCACCGCACATTTGTTCCATTTGTACATTCAGGTGCCTAATTTCATGCCAATTAATTTAATTGTATGGTTATTGGTTTCTCTCTTCGGTTTTGTGTTAACATCGATTGACTTTGAACACTACCAACTTGAAAAAAAGTAGGATTTCTTAAAAGTAAGTCATCCTTTGAGGTCAACTTAATTTAATTATTTAAAAATGTTTAACCAGAATTTAATAGCATAATAACCCCCCGTTTTGAAATTGAAATGTTTCCTCAATTATCAGGAAAAACGAAAAGCTGAAATAGAGACAAATGGGTTTGGTTTAATGGAGAGTAACGAAAAACTAAGACTGGAAGTTTATACTTAATTACAGCATGACCAATCAATTATAAACGCATTTGGCGTTGAATTTAGCTTTTAAATTTTGTTCGAATAGCTGACGCGCACAGCGGCGAAACATCTGTAATCGCGCACAAGAAGTGTGATGAATTCTAATGAAGACTTTGATGCGACTAGTGATTTGTTAGCGCAGATGTTATTGGACAGTTTGACGAGGATAATGCGCGACACAAAAACGCTTAGCGCGAGCATTTAAATGAAGAAATTCCGCATGGAATCAAGCCGTAAAATGTTTAATGGCGCATTGCTGCTCATCACAAACTACATGGCTAGAGCAGAGCGCGGTGAGCGGCGCGGCGCGCTCGGTAAAAAAGCGCAATTATTGCCGCATATAATACACTCCACTCGTAAATCGCGACAACGACAAGAAGCCCGCTGTTGCATACATAATTTCTACATGCATTTCATGCGCAAAACGAATTCGTTCAGACGGACATTTTGAGTGAGGATTGAGCTATCATACGAATACACACACGTCCGCGTAAAAGACCAAGTTAACATGTCATAAACGCAGTGACAGTTAAACGCTTGTTTATGCCACTATTAAATTGAAACAACGACGACAGTCGGGGGCGGTCTACTGCCATCTTTGCGCATGTGTGTGTGTGTGTGAACGTGATGCGCACAAAACGCAAAGTGATGCTCGTTGTTGATGGCTTGTTTTCAACAACAACAGCGGCAGCAGCAGCAGTAACAACAAGACACGGTACCGCCACGTACGAAATCCTTCGCGCTAGTTTATTAGCGAGTGTGTTTCGTTTGTTATTTCTGAATTCGCAAGCGACGCCGAGAAGCACTTTAGCAGAAATATGCAAGTCGCCATTAAAACGTCGTCGGGTCGCAAACGCGCCCGCCACTCGCAAAATGCGACGACACTAAACGGTCCAACCGAACAAGTTTATAATTGCTCGCAAAACGGCGTTTACATCGTTTTACAACACGTTCTTCGATGTTCACACACTCGCGTACACAATTTTATACGTTACAGCAATATTTCGCATCAAAATGACGATGAAAGCAACTGCATAAATATACTGTCGTACTGATCCTTGATGAATTTTTCTGAGAAAGAAACGTGAAAATTCATATCTTTTTTTTTTCTTTAAAAAGCCATTAGCATCAGCATGTTCACTAATGTTCGCGCTCATGCACATAATAATTCTTGAACGTTATTAAACTAAACGCTGGCGCACGCGGCTAAATGACGAGAGAAACTGAAAAGAAACGCGCAAAGCTCCGGAAATTTGTAATTTCACGTATAAATCGTCGCAGTCGGCGAGTGTATTTTTCCACATGGAAGTCGCAATCAATCAGGCTTAGCCTAATCCCGCGTGTAAAACCATATGGATTCCACTTCCGCCTTTACGCAATGCCATTTCTTACGTTTTCATCTTTTGCGCTTCGCCAAGAAAAATGTACGTGAATATGAATGCGAAGCAAGTGGAAAGTGGCTCGTGTATTTTTATTGCGCGCAAGAATTAAACTTTTATTGTCTTTGTAATGAGCGCACGCTTGAAATGAAGGACTCTTTGTGCGCTTCACCCTTATTATTTGAGTCCTCGGCCGCCTTGGTGTGCGTTTTTTTCACACAACGCCAACGCGACGCGTCGAGGTGAAATTTTTTAACTTCGGCAACACCGGACGTCCGGAACTCGTGCGGCGGCTATAATATCCGCGTTGCCCCGGCAACTGAACTACCCTTGCACAATCGCCCCCAAAGATTTATATATATTATTGCGTGAGGGGTGCGTGCACATTCCGCAAGGACTACGCCAAAGTTGACGGACTTTACCTTTGTATGTTGCTCTCCCTGCTGCTCGACGTGCTTTCTTGCTGCACTTACCCTGCTCCGTTCGCTACTTTCTCTCCTCTCTTGCATTTCGAACACGTTCTTCGCTCGGTGCTCCTCAACGTCGTCTTCGCCCCCTTTTTCTTAACTTGCTTCTTCGAAGACGTTTTGCCGCCGCCACGCACCCGTCGGATAAGGATCGTGCATGGCATGTTGCAGTTGTGCACGCGGGACCGTTAATAATTCCGGTTTTTCCACCCCACGCGCCAGGACGAAGGAGCAGGAACAAGTAATGCACTTTATCGACAACTTTACCTCCCTGTGCGAAGAGATCACGTGACAGATATTTTAAACGTCGCTCGTCTATGATTGCAAAAAAAAGGCCCCTATTTTATCCAAAAATTTAATTTTGCAACGAATCTGCTCGGATTTCTCCCGCAAGGATTGAAGGGTGACTTAATTAAATAAAGTCATTATTACAAATGCGTTGAGCAGCGGCGAGCGCATAATTAGATAAGAAAACATCGTTTAACGATTGCGTTATCGAGAAAACACAATGGGAAAAAGTGTCGAATTAATGTTGCTACCGCGTTGCTGTTGATATTATTATTATTAGTATGCTATGGTCATATATATGTTTCGCGATAATGGTAAGTGGTGAGAAGCGTTCCTCGCATGTTGTATTATTCAATTTCTACAAATGTCACAAATGCCCGTATTAATCAGCGCAGCGCGCTGTTTGCGATAACAAAAAACAAATACGTTGCGCTCGCGCGCTTGCTTTCCTGTTGTGTGTCGTTCGCATTCGTTTCTTTTGCATGCGCGCATATTTCGAACGAATGCGAGTTCGTGCTTTGTAATAAAATTAAATAGTTAAGGTAAACGAACGTACAAGTTTAGTGCGTTTGCGTGGCGCGAATGCCGCCGCCGCCACCCACACCCGCCGTTTATGCCCTTCGACAGGCCACGAACAAGCCGCGAACGTACGAACCGAACAAGTTTTCTCGGCGATATTTATTTCAATGTACACATAAATATGTATTTGTTAAACGCAGTTCCCATTTGCATTTGCATTGTGTTTTCAATTACCGCGCATAAATAATACACAATTGGAACATAAATAAAAACTTGAATAAATATTTAATAAAATATGTCACACTATTTTTTACGGAAATAATAGCGCATATTGTATTTCATTTTATTGTCTAGTTGGTTTCGATAGCTGTAAACATTTGTATTTTATGCATTACGCTATTGGATATTCATTTTTGGTTGTTTTTGATTACAGATTGAAGGACACATGGTATGTACCCGTTGGAAATGGGGAATTTCTCTCATATAATTTGGCAATTATGACGGTAAAAGTTTATCCATTTCATTAATTTGTGTTGCCATTAATGCTTTAACAATGTGCGGTCGAGACGCCACGGTAACAAGGTAAAGAAATCAACTACAATATAATTTCCGGCATTGTTTCGCTGTTTTGTGCGCGCATAAAAAGCGTTATTACCGTTTTGCATTTAACTGTTGTTCTTTGCTGTTTGTTTGGCTGTTGGTAGCGCTTTCGCGTTCCTTTATTTTGTTATTAGCGTAATACATATTTGAATGAAATTAACTGAGAATGAGGCGGTTGGGCCGAATGAAACGACAACGCGACGATGGACGCGGCCGCAGCGGTGACGGCAACGGCCGCTCAGATATGGCGGCTTGGCACGCGAATTCATAAATTGCGCGCGTACACGATGACATTTCTCTTTCATTTTATTTATGATGTAATTATAATATAAGTTTATCTGGCCGATCGGGAAAATGTTCAAACATTCACATCTCGTCCTTTTTCGCCAGGACTCTCTTTCTATCGTAGTCGAATGATGTCTATCAATCGCTGTTCACTGCTAGTAGTACGTTATTACATGAAGAAAGTACCTATGCGCGTTTCCATTTCATTTCATTTCAGTAGTTGCAGTGCCATTGCATTGCTGCAACTTGTGCGCACGTTACGTTTCCTGGTGAGTCGAATGCAAGAGTGCAAAAACCATTTCGAAGCATAAAAAATAATATTCATGTTGTTTGTTTGCTTTATGTTTTTATTACGTGCATGCGAAACAAGACTGACAAATATTTTATCGTATTTTATTATTTTTCTACAATAGTTTATTCGTTTTTTTTTCAAACGCGGAAAAATACGGAAAAATTCATGGCAAGGGGTAAATTGGATAATTTGATTTATTGGTCAATTTTAATTCGACAATAAATTTAACAAGTCATAATCATATAAACGCGACATGTGCTATTCTACCATATTAACACTCATATTGATTTAAACGAATGCAAGGGAGACATTTTAATCAAAGGTAAATAAGTTCTGTAAACAGATCCCGCACATTAAACTTCTACTCCGTTTGCCACAGTGAAATGTTATGACAGTATGCATGTACAATTTTCATCTCATCTGAATATTACCACCATACGGCACGCGGTGGCGGCGGCGCGAGCGGCAGCAGCAGTGCCAGTGGTGGCTGCGAGAATATATACTTATAGTGCCACCAAATGTGGAAACGCCCTGCACACACACGCTCCGTACGCACTTACTCGCTCTCTCGCTCCACGTCAAAATTATCCGGGCTGAACCCATTCGTAACATGTTTCCTGTCTGTGACATAATTTTCGTCGAGTATGCGAAACTCTGGTGGCGGTGGCGGCAGCGGCGCGAACGCGCGCGTTAAATACATACGTCGCACATCCCATGCACGTGGGGTAATCCGGGGGACTTTTGTCAATAAATCCCCCTAGGTGAGCATGTAAAAAATGTGCAATAACTTTTCTTCCTCCAGACCATTTTTCGGGCTTGTGGGGCATATTTTATCTGTTTCGTCGTCGAATAAAGTAAGCGATGCGAATACTTTGTCATATTTCTCGAAATCCTTTTTGAACCGCGGTAAGTATTTCGAGCTGCGAAGGCGTCGATGATGCGAGTTTCCATTTTAAACTAAAATTATTGCATGTCAGCTGATGTCGGCACTTTTTGATCGCGGGCGCGCGCACGCACGCACAGAGGAAGCGCTCGCTTGTGCCAAGTCTTTTTCGCCCTTTTTCGGCTCAAAAATAGCGTCTTCGCCGCCCGCCTGCCTTTATTTAACTTATCAAAGTTACGCGGCATGCCGGCATGCAAGCTGTGTATGTGTCGTACGCACGGTACGTACGGTACGTGTTGCTAAATGTTTACTTAAGCCAGAGATATCGCTCGCTCGCAAGACGCGCGCGCGTCTCGCTAAACGAATTTGTCGAACATTCCGCTCGTGGCTGTTTGATGCTCGTCGTCGTTTAGTCATCCGTGAAAACACGTCCGATGCGTGAGGGATGCTCGGAAATATGTTATAAGCATGCTGAAAGAGGGTGGGCGGGTTCTAAGTAATCGAAATTTTATTTCTTTCACATTTCTACAACCAGCGACAAACCGCTAAAAGCGCTAAATTATTTATCCAATTTTGCTACGGTTGACAAAGCATTTCATTCGCTTTGGAACAAAGTGAAATTCATGCGTTTGCGTTGTTTACTTCTTAAGATATTAGCGCAAACGTACAAACAAACCTCTGGAATGCCGTGCACGCGTTTGACCATTGTATGGGATTGGGTAATGTCTGGTTGAATAGATAAACTAATGAATTAAATTAATCTGCTGTTTGTTGTCCGCTGCTGGGGGCTCAGCCGGCTGACGAAATGGAAAAGTCGCTCTTGTTTAAAAGCCATCATGTGGGCATAAACGTATATGAATCGGGCATCCCTGTCGCCTGCACACGTTGGATTTAAGTACGTCGTGCGGCTCGCTCTCCCGATCCCGTACGTATTAAAGTCGAAAGCGGAAATAGTCCCCCCTTTCACCCACCCACACACACACGCACACACAATGGTACGCTCGAAAGCGGTGTGGTCCGTGCCAGAATTTGTTTATTTTATCCGGGCACACCGAACGTTGTTTAATTAAAAGGTTAAACTCGCATTGCTAAACCTTTGCCGCCGCCCCCTTCTGGCTCTCGTAAGCGGATAAATAAGCGACCGCTAAAATATTTCAATGCTAATGATTATTTTCTTTTTATGCGCGCACGGCTCTCACACAAATTTCCAAAAGGGTCGCGCGCACTTTATTTCGATTACCGCTCGTCTCTCATCTTTATTATGCCTGCATGCTTTTAATTAAGTTGCAACTTATAAAGCGAGTTAAATATATTGTTGAAAAACTTTGAATGGGAGGAGCGCACAAAAACATTTTCTGCGCTATATCAACGAATGTAATTGAAACTGTTTCTAGTTTGGCATTCGGAATTCTGTATGGCAAACATGTATCCGTTGCACTCGAGGAGTAAAGTTCCCTTGAGGGGATTTGGGCTTTTTTGCAATTATTTCAGTATAACTGAAAAGCTGCACATAAATTGTAATAACCCGAAGGCAGATATGCGCGCGCCCAGTGTCTGTCTGTGCTGATGTACGAATGATGTTTGTATGCGCCATGCAACTATGATGATCATGATGATATTCGTACATAGATATTTTGTGTGAATTTCACATCAAGTTTGTGTTGGCGCGCGCGAACCGACTTGAAAATAATGATTTTCTGATTTTGCTACGTGCATCGCGCACTGTGCCGCCAACGAGAGCCAACCAACACAGTAACGCCAAGCGAGTCGAGCTTTTCTGCTCACTAATCATTTCCAAAGCTTTCCAGAGCTTTCGCCGTTCGCGCCGCGCACGCCTGGTTCTTCTCCGCGAAGGGCTGCTGATGCTGCTGCGCGCTCCTGCTGTTCCTCATTTCTCGTTCCAATTTCCACAATGTTCTCCACTTCATCCGCGCGCACGCAACGAGGAGTTCAATGCATAAAGTTACAAAAGCTTTGAAACTTTTTTTCCCTTTCGCCGGCTCGTATTGCGCACACATAGCCTTTACCGGTTTAAAGTAGTATTTAAATTTAAATACGCCGCGCGCCGCAGAAATTGTTGACGGTATTATGCGCAAGGATATTTTTTGGAGCTCCACGTGTGCGGAATTTTTGTACCTACTCTTTTTCACCCGCCTCCACCGTGTTTTTAAACTCGAATTACGCGCGAAAGAAACTTTCAGCGAGTTTTTTCTTGGTTTTCAGCAAAAACTTTTTGCTATGCATTAAGAATTTTCTGCGGTTTTAATTGATATGGAAAATATTTTTCAAACGAATAAATTTTATTCGGAATTCCTCAAGATTTATTCAACATTCTTAGCTGCCTGGGCGAGGGAAATATTAAGACGTGGCAAACAAATAACAAGATTGCTAATGAACATATAATATAAATTTGACGTTGATAATTATAGTACATTTAAGGCGCTAATAACATGTTGAAATTTATGCAAATGAATAGCATTTTATTCAAGAATAGTGACATTAATGCCTTGACGACTTGATCACCGGAATGCATCATCCGCGGGCGCGAAGGCGTTCATGCTGATGCGCTTTTAATTACGTGTAATTATATTTTAAGACAAATGGTTATTTAATTTGTTTGCAAGTCGAGAATGTTTAGAGCTGCGAAGGAGCGTAATTAACACTATTCGCGATTAACTTGCCGTTTCGCTGAGGCATCCATGCAATCAAGATTCCTCCTTTTCTCCGCATGCAAATCGTCTTGCTCGCTCGTCGAGTTGCGCAACGGCGAATAAAACCACCGCAGCGCGCCCGCTTCGAGATTGCAAATTAATTTTATAGCATGCGTGCGCGCTTGCCAATTATTTATTAATCATTTTCGACAGTTTGATTACGTTTATAGCCACTTAAAGGCTGCACTTTTATTAATTTGCTTCTTCTATGCAGTGATTCGCGCCAACTAGCTTACAACGCAACGCAACGTGCAACGGTGCGACTCGTTCGATAACATTCCGAACAAGCGAACGCGCGAACGAATTGATTCAATAAATTGAGAGATTATCGGTCGGGCGAACGCAATAGAACCAAACAGGCAGGTATTGCACACCAACTGGTCATAATAATTAAAACAACGTCCAATTACCAAGTTTAGATCTTGCGCATTTGCGTTAATTGCCCATTATTTATAATTATGATAATCGGTGCGCGATGCAAATGCGATAGTTCTAATAACTGTATGCGGATTACGCATTAAAGCCAGCTGAAATTAAATCGTTTACAACGCGACGCAGCGCATTCGCGTGGAAATGACACTCCAAGCGGAGAAAATTTGCACAAAACGTGCGCACTTTGTAGTTTCGTGCGACTCTTTGATTTTTCGCAGCTGCATAAAATCGCAATTTGCGTTCGGACAATAGGCAATTCACATACATGCTGCGAAAGATAATAGATAATTTGCATATTTGGATGCGTTGGCGTGGCGCATGAGTAGAGTTGACGCAAGTGCAAGTTGCGCTCTCAACTACGTGCTGATAAACGACAATTGCGTGTGTCGCGCACGTGTAACCGCCACCTCTCTCTGCATTTCGCATCATTGCAAGAGGCGCGTCGCCGCCAGACGTCCATCCGCTTCGTGCTCGCTGTCCATCCACTTGTGTCCAACGTGCGCTCATCCGGTTCGCCAGCTCTTCCAAATGAGCGGAAGTGACGTTAATTGCTCATTGACTATTGGGTATCCAGACATTCGCGCAAGTGACATTTTTTGACA
>JARJDV010009985.1:0-10498 GCA_030264675.1 Anaulacaspis nigra
GAACTTTTTAAATAATTGATTAGAAAGTACTTTCAAGTATAACTTGAAGAGTTTTAGATGGCTTTCCAATATAATTACGTCACCAACCGAGGTCTGTTGGTACCTGCCTCCCCATTCACGATTTTCGTTACCAACAGACCTCGGTTGGTGACGTAATTATATGGGAAAGCCATCTAAAACTCTTCAAGTTATACTTGAAAGTACTTTCTAATCAATTATTTAAAAAGTTCTACTGGAATTTCAGGGCATCGTACTCGTTAACACCCAACCAGCAAGAGAGCACTTTACCCCTGAGCCAGCGCCCCTCTTTTAGTCGAAAATTGGAACTTCTATATTTTGCATTATCCAACATTTTGGAATCACGGCTGTAAGATATTTTAAATTGATAGTACAAAATATTAGTTTTTTCTTTAAATATTCCAAGACTAGGGTAGGTACAGACCTAAAACGTTACTAAATGAAAGCAATGATGCTTTCCTACCATCTATCCCTGAAATGATAAAAGATATCTCACCTGGTACAGGAGTTATGGTCATTCTGATATAAATTATTATCAATATATTATATAATTGATACATCATTAATGATTGATCTATATTTATTACAAAATATTTAATTAGTGACTTGATATCTAATAAATACAGATTAACTTGATCATTACTAGCTTATCATCAATAATCATTATCGTATATAATAATTTGATAAATAAATCTATAAATCGTATTAAGCACTGTTTAACAAGCAATTATTATATTACAAGTGTTTCTTCACATTATTTAGGAATTCCATCATCTTGATAAAGAAATATATCCATATAAACGTGTCTGCTACGAAGGCAAATTCAACATTAAATTTTTTTGCTTCACATCTTTAACATTAAGATAGTTATACACGATTAATACGCTCACTAGTTAGTCATTGAAAGCGCATTTCAAATCGTGAATGATGTAGTAAATTTCTTAATATTATTAAAACTGAACTCTATCACGAAAAAGGTTTTGCCTTTAAAAATTCCATTGAGAATAAGATTATTTGATTAATCACCTTGAAATAAATTGCAAATATTGCTTAAGCAGTGCAATTTGCATGCCCGACATTTTCTACTTACATATGTTAAACAACAAAACAAGAAACATGTTAACGTGCTGCAGCAACACTCACTCAAGATGACTAGTAGTCAAAGAACTTCCAAAGTAATTTTCAGACATTGTGCTGGAAGTTTATAAACTCAATCAAGCTTCCCGATCGTTAATTGCATATGCATCCTTTTATATTGCGATCCTTATGCTCTGACATACATGTGCATCAGCTGTATGCACTTTGTGTTAAAAAAGAAATAGGGTGGCAGTGTCCCTCGCACAAAAATTATAAGCAGTAATACTGAAGAACGATCAGGTAGAATGTTTTAAGCAATGCATCCATTAACCAATAATGTTGAGATTCACCCATCGCTGCGATAAGGCTGAGCGTAGTATTGCACACGTCATTCTCCTCCAAATTAATGCACATATATGTATATATGAAATATCCATTTAATATATGTATTAACAAATTATTTTATATATGCTAGTCGCTCTGTAAAAACTCAACAAAGTCATCATCACCCTCATCGTTCGTTTCGAAATGAACGACGCAACGATTCAACTAAAACTTTTTATGCGTACTGTGATCGAATCTTACCTCCTCAATATTTATACAAAATAATTAAAATCTACGAATCATTTACACCGTAAGCACCTTCCTCATCATATCATCAATATTCACATTCCAAATAATAACGTAAAGCAATGTTGATTGAAACTCGTTTAGTGTGTGTATGTGTATACTGAATGCGTGAGTCGATTTGATTTACGAATTTTCCGCCAAAATTCACATTAACAAATCTGCAAAATAATATATTTATATGAACGAATTCACCAGTTCGGAACAACAATAATTACCAGTTGTTTGATTATTTCGCTGCCACGCATTATTTGAGTTTAACGTATCGTCAGTGCTCAACGTTGTCGTTTCGGACACATTAACAGTGTTCGCATTCTTTAGAGTCTCAACTGGGATTCTAAAAAGTCAACACGGGGCATATTAATACTTTAACCCATCTAACAAACTTGGTAAAACTTCTCCCGTTCATCAGAAATGCTTACATGTTATCCACATGGGGTGCAACGGTGTCTATCTCCTTAACATTATTGTGGCCGTTCTCAGCTTTGGATGAGCCATTCATAGTGTTCGTAGAGTTCTCTTCATTCTTATCATCAGTCTAATAACAAGAAGTGCAAGAATACTTGCATCAGTCAATGTGCATGCGATTGATGATGATGATGAAATGATGAAACAATCACTCATTTTGCAAGCATTAATTGTTTTTCAATAAGTTTTATTTCCATTATCTATTGTAATTCATAAATTTCTTTTCCAAATAACAATAAATACAAACAAAAACATACGACAAATTTATTTTTTTTGAGTAGAATATGTAATTGTAAGTATGCGGATTAAATATATGCAATGATACGAATGAAAGTGAATCATAATGATATATCAGTGATGTTGGTAGGCAGGGAAGTCATAGCTTTCAATCATTCACACATTTTGCGAGCATACAAAACAAACGCAAAGATGAAAACCCGACTGAGTATATTGCAAAACCAACAAAACCTGGTTAGAGTGCTATGTAACGTTTACCTGCTGCTGCGGAGAGCCACCGTTGTTCTTGCCGCGTGTGCGCTGCATAATTGCTTCGACGCGTTTACGTCGAGCTTGCCGCTCAATTTCTTCAGCTTTGGCTCGTTCAAGCGCTTCTACCTTTTGACGTTCAGCCTCTTCGCGAGCTTTACGTTCAATTTCCTCACGCTGAACTTTTTGGCGCAATTCTTCTTCCTTGCGAAGTCGCTCTTCCTCCTCGCGTCGTTGCGTTTCCCGAATTGCCTAAAAGCGGTTTCAATTAGCGAAAAATCCACCTTATTTTCCAACAATTTCTTACCTCCTCCAAACGCTCCTGCTCGGCGGCACGCATTTGCTCAATGAGAATACGCTGCTGTTCTTCTTCGCGTTGTTGACGCTCAAATTCTAGGCGTTCTTCCTCCTCGATACGTAATCGCTCAGCCTCTGCCAGCCGCTCAGCTTCCTCGCGCGCTAACCGCCTGCGTTCAGCGAGAGCAGCCTTCGCTTCTTCCTCAGTTGTAATGCGCACCTTTGTCATAGATGCCGTCATATCAGTCAATTCGTTCACGGACGTTGTGTTTGCTATATCTGCTTCCGTAACACCATCCATATTCTGTACTCCTTCGATTTCTTGAACAATAACAGCAGCAGCACCTTTGTTTTCGGTTTGCATATTGTTTGTTTCTAATAAAACGGTCGCACCATTAGTTTGAATATAACCGTCGACCGCTTTAGTTTCCGCGCTAAAATACAAATTTTCAGTATACAAATTGAACGCGGAAGTTTGAAAAAATTAATATTACCTGTTGATTTCTTGTGAAATTACAATTGTATTGTCTAATTTAATTTCATTATCACTCTTTCCATCATTATTCAATTGTTCAGCAGTAACAGAGTCGGCGTTTCGGATCGGATTACTGAGCGCCGGTGGTGGCACCAATGGTTTCGCAGTCGCCTCCGTAGGAGAAGCGACTGCTGTTACGCTTGCAGACGAGGGACGCTTTTTCAACTTCTCTTGCGACTTCCCCAAACTAGGCTTTCTTGACTTAGGTAGTGGAGGTTTTGTCTTATCGGAGGTCTTATCAGCAGCCGCCGCCGTTGTTACTCCAGTTACAGCTATACTCGCTGGACGTGGACGCCGAGGCGTCGCAACTGGTCGCGTTCGCATATTCACCGAACTCGCGACACTGGTGGTGCTCTGCTGACTTAGTGCACTACTAGGTCTTGAATGCGCTACAAAAAGATAACCAATATTAAACACCATTTTTAACATTTATCAATAAAAGCATGAATGAGTTAGACAAAACAATTTGATCAAATAAGCATTTGCCAATTAGTTAATACTGCGGAGAGAGAAAAAGAGGTAGACACCAAACCAACACCTCAACTTAAACTAGTCGCAAAGATTTGTGTTAGATACAAAAATGATGATAGCATGGCTTAGAATATGTTGTATCAATGTGGTGCGCCGCTGCAAGAAGAAATACCTTCACCCAACCAGCTCATCACGACACCCAATACTCCACTTCGCCCACAGTTAACAGGATTACTACTACCCACCCAAAAACGCCTAGATCTAGAGTAGTAACAGCAAGTGTCCATTTTTAGAACTGCATTTGTTGTTTATTTGTAAAGCGGTGTGTTGTTTTGCTGAATAAGGTGGAGTACTAAAACTGCAAGATAAATCCGCCCTTCGCAGCGAAGAAGGGGAAGGAAGAATCCTTGCAGATGCCACAAACCTTCAGTCTGAGCGCTGCTGACTGGGCCTGGACTCGTTGACGTGCCGGCACCGAGAAGCTTCTGTTGGCGCAACTGGGTGGCACGGGTGGCCCTCGGCGGCGGGACGGGCGTAAAGACGCCGCCACCGCTCGCGCTATTCGACATCACCGACAGCTGATGCATACTACGGCTATCTGACTTACGTAGCGGCGTGCGCTGAGCGCTGCCGCTCAACGACGACGACGTCGACGAGCCGAGCTTGCTCACTGCCAAGTGGCTCATGCTGCGACTCACTGAGGACGGCTGGGAGTGATGGTGGAGAGGTCGGGGATGCGAGCCGCCGGCGACGCCCATCATCGCCGAACCGATCTCGAGCACCGGCGCTAGATCGTTTCGGCGACGCGGCCGCGCCAGCTGGTCTAAGCGAGACATTGAGTATGCCCTACCTGGTGAGCGCGCAAACGACTTGCTGCGACTGCTGGTCATGCCATTGCTGCTCGTCATCGCGCTGGACGGATCTTTGAGCGGAATCGTTGGCATCAAGTCGGTGCGCCGCCGGCCCACGTAACCGCTGACACAACCTGCAGGCGTTGTTGGCGGCGTACCTGCACACGCAACGGCGGAAACAAAAGAAAAACACTAAATATCAACAGCAACTCACTACCAACTAAGTTAACTACTGAGTTACTCGATAAATAATAATAATGTTACTACAAAGTAAAACTACGGTGTGTTTTAGTTATCAAATGTCTTAGAAGCATGTGTAATAATGATTATCGAACGAATCCACTAGGTAGGTATGCAAAACAATAACGCAATAAAGATAAACTTATCACAATTATTTGTGCCAAAGCAAAGTGCACAGACAAATATAGCACCTAAAGTTGAAACTGCGTCCTTGTCCTTAAAGCTACTAATACACATACACTCAGGTGCTATATTAGTCCAAGAATTTCAATGCTGTCAAGGAGAAGATCTAACTAAACACTAAAGCGAAACGAAAGAGAAACATCGGCCACAGGTACAACAAACAAAGTTTTGCTGGCAAATCGGGAGGAAATTCTATACCAAAGTTTGCTGACGAACTGCGCATCAAACGAGCGACCGGCATTACTCCACCTGCGGGACCAAGTGCGTTTCCGAATATCTCGTGCATCGACGACGACATTCGCAGCGGATCTGTAAGAAAAGATTTAGCCCCCAAAAAACGCCATCATCAGCCGAGGCAAACGCTCAATATCACCATTCGCACAACAACCCCAACCGCAGCAACAGTCACGCAAATACAACGTGCAATCATTTCCGCCACTGGAATTACTCGGAAACAACCAGAAATCGAGAGAAATCCCCAAAATTACTAACAAAAAGACTACGGCATCCCCAAGTGTAGCATGCGGCCCTTGATCAATCAATCAATCAATTGATATCAACTCTACGCAATTGATATGATGGCGAAAAGAAATGTACGCGCGCATGATTTCTGAATCAGTGGACTTACCTTCAATCGAACGCTCCAGCCCGCCAGCAGAAGTGGCACGCTTTTTGCTGCCCGTGTCCAGTTCGCGTTCACTCTGGCGGCGCGTGAGTGGCGTCATCGCCGACGTTGTCATGGCGGCGGGCGACGAGGTGGTGATGTTCTGCGTGGAGGTGGCACGTCGATGGCCCCAGAAGGAACCGTATGACGTCGAATCGGCAGGCTCCAGCATACGTGGCGTAGATGATCCGAACGCAAAGACCATGGAATGCCTATCGTTGCGCTTACGCGCCTCAATACGCGCCTCGCGCTCCTGATTGCGGCGCAGGATCGCATCCAGTCGATCGCGCTCCGCTTCGTTGATAGCGCGCTTTCGCTCCTCTACTTGTTGGCGGCGAGCGTCTTCGCGTTGTCGCAACTCATCAAATCGCTGCTTGCGCTCCAGCTCCTTCTGCTCCTTGTAGCGCTGCGCCGCCAACGCTTGCGCCTTGATCTCTTCGAGCTTCTTCTGCCGCTCCTCATTCTGGCGCTCTTTCAAATTCCTAAGGCGCGTTTCACGGTCTTCTAAAAATACACACCACAGCGCAATCAATGCAAAGCTCAATGAACATCCACTACTGGTAACAAGCAATTCGAAAACAGCATACACGCGCTACAATACATGATGGTGCGCAAACAGCAACTCTTCTAGCTTAGCATCATCTTTAGTCGATTAGAGATTGTGATTAGTGCACTACGTAAGACAAAACAACGACAACTCTATTATGATTGATTTCACTTTATTAAGAGAATTCGACATGGACAAAAACACACGGCACACGTGGCAGACTTCGTGAAGAAGTACTCCTCATTACCTTCGTCCGCGCCGGGGGGATCGGGCCCCAAGTACGCGAACCAATGCATAGTGCTAGCTGTGCCACCTGGCACAAAAAACATCGAAAATCAGGATAACGTACGGACGTTTACAAACTAATCTCGCAAACTTAAAACGCAAAAATTATAGAGAATTAAAGTTCAAGTGGGTTGTGAATAAAATTATAACTAAAATAGAGAGAATAGTAAATAAAAATGTTTTACAAATACCGTCAATGTGATTGCTACGGTCACCTACTGCTTCCTGATACGCACCTCTCGCTGCCGAAGATGGACGGGACCCAGCTGCAAACACACAAGAAACATTCGAATTAGCACATTGCGAAATGCGAAATCCAGCGTGGAAACACGCGCACAACTACCATCACCACCGAATTGTTCGCTTGAGGAATGCATGCCGCGCTAAAAATATGTTCTAAAATTATGCGCGTTCCACTGATGCACCCTAACCAACCAAGACCAAGACGTTCAAAGTTTAAAAGCGCGCGTCAAACGTAATCAACAAATTGGAATTTTATTACGATCGCTCTTTATTCTCGCACAGCCCATACATACTTTTAAATAAGATAATTTTTAAATGTTATACAAGTGATTCATCCAGCAAACGCTCCAATCGTATAAACAAGTGGAAATTGTGGAGGCGCGAGAGCAGCACACGAGCACAAAATGTGTTCTCAAGGTAAGCCGAGGTCAGGTACGTATACGACCAGTATTAAAAGTTTGATGCGCTGAAGGTCGCGCCGCCGAATGCATTCCACGCGCCTAATTTGCATCAAACGCACAGCCGTCGTCCGAAGGACACTAGAAGCGCACTCTCGGAATTAAGTCAAAATGGCGCCGATTAATTACGATTCAAACCAGAGAAATAATTCTTACACCAAAGGGAGCGAACGCGCTTAAGCCGCAGCCGCTCGTGGAGATTGATGTTCTCCTCCGGAAGCGTCGCGATGAGGACGTCGCGCAAATGCGCGAGTGCGTCGCTCGAAATACCGTGCCACCGTTGCATCGCCGTCTCCGGGAGTTGTCGCCACACTTCGGATCGAAACACAACCTTACAACGTCTTTTGCTGCCGCTGCTGCTGTTGCTTCGCCATGAGGACGACGGCGACGACGACAACAACGCGTACAAGAATCGAATTCGCTACGCGAGCGCTACGTACACACTACTAACAACATCAACAACAAATCGTCGATAATAGGCATATGCGAGAGCACCAGCAACGCGCAGAGAACACACGCGGTGGCCTACGTGCACGAGCGCCTTTATTAGAATCCAAAGGAGCTGCTGAGCACGTCGCGCACACCGTATTCAATCACATATGACACCTACAGCCGCACTCTCCGTTCGCAGGTACGAACTCTCGTCTCGTTCGGCCGATACAAGTTAGCTCTATCGATGAGTGAGGTTCTAATCATCTGAGCGACGTAAACGCGCGACTTGTACCTTTCGCAGCAGCACACTGCCGACTCTAACGCGAAAAAATTACAATATAATAGTGAAACACTTTATGTAAATCGACGCGCTAATCGAACCTCGGCTAATACGTAATGCACATGAAATCATCGTTAGCGCATGATGTCAAACCGCTCACTGGGTACGGTGGACTTGACTTGTTGGTAGGCTACCGGTTCGCCTGCCCAAACCGATAATTCCCTAAGCGCGATAAGATAAAAAGTTTTTGTCAATACACTTCTATTTTTACTTAAACTCCCAACTCCTTACACTGCCACACTTATCGCAACTTTCGAATGTTTTGCCGTAGGGCTGCGTTTTCTTGCACCTTGGGGTTGATTTTCAAAAGAACCTAAAAACGCAAAGGCAATATGAGGTCAATCAATACCATTACCACTCTGCGCGCATTAACGACCGCGAGTCCTACAATGACGAATGACCTCCTCCTCCTCCTTCTCCTTGTTACCTACAACGACGCGGACGTACTTCTTTGCGCGCTCAAGATTAATGCGATTTTAATAAGGTTCGGAGATGACTGTTTACGTAATTGACCCATCAGCCAAACAAACCATTGTTGCGCGTCGCTCTCCGCAAATGATGTTGTCTGCCTTTTCGCGTTTTGACAACGAATGCAACAAAAAAGAATAACAACAACACACACAGAGCACGGGAAAATCGAGGCGCTCGTTGTTGTTGGCGATGATGATGATGTTGCCCCGGACTGTTGCTTTGTTTCGTACGAAAATCGTTTTAACGTTTGCGTAAACAGAGCGTGATGTATAGCACACTAATTTGTTCTTAAATTCTTGCAAATATGAGTAGTTGGTCGTAAACTTAAGCAAGAGAATCAAAGTTGCCATGGCCTAAATAAAATCATCTCTCAACCATTATTGCTAAACATAGCGCGCTTTACAAGATATTCATTCAACCCCGTTATTCGTGGTTGGTACCCCGTATTTCGAAAACGAGGTCAAAAAATGTTATAATGTTAAATCGAATACATCAATCCGTACAAGTGCTTTTCTTTCACTCAACTACGCTAGGACGACTTAAAGGGTGAGAACCGTAAATCGGATTTTTTTAGTATCATTTTAATGGTGATTCCTGTCCTATCGTGTAAATGTAAAATGTCATTTAAATACTCGCGCCGAGTGCTTTCAATCCTCATGTGTGTATGCATTTATCGACATTGTTATTCGACTAATCATTAACGGTACGCATATACAGCAGCGACAGCAATGTTGGCATGTACATGGACATACCGCAAAATAACAGACACGTCTACACCGCCTGTTTATTAAACAATATAACGCACATCTACATGCGCGTTGCAATTAAAATGCGATGCGCAAATATGCGAAATGCGGCCAGCCAGCCATAGTAATCGCCTAACATAAATGACGACAATAATGCGCTCGACAGCAGTCAACGTTGATTTTTGCGTAATTCCATGCGATTGCAACATGATTACACACTCCAGCGCGCTTTGTTGTACGCTGTGCGCGCGATATCCGCAAGAAGGAAAAAACGAACAATGCGGAAGTACTCTAGAGTGAAAATACAATATTTTCTTCAATTTCCTTTAATTTTCTCCTATGGCATTCGAGTGCACAATGTTTGCTTTTAACCAACTCCTCCCTTCCCCCCATGCCGAGGCGATTTGCACAATTGGCATTCATCAGCAATTACTTGATGCATTTGGAGCAATTTAGCAATATTTAATAACATTTTACTCGGAATCCAAACAAATAAATTAATCGCGCATAAACGATGTAAACTGGAACGGGCAGTCGGTGGAGTTCCACTCATTTACATGTATGGTGGAATTAACGCATTTTGCACTAATAATGCGCATTAATCATCATTGCGCACGGGCAAAAGAAGCTAGCGAAAGAAATTCCGACACGAGCTCGCGCACGCTGCGTCGAAAACGCAATGTGCGAGAAGTGAAAGTCGCTTAGCATCTTCGTCTGTGCCAGATTGGATTCAGTGCGGCGAAGAAGGACGCTCAAAGACAGCAACCTGCTAGTCATCATCACAGTTCATGCAAGCGCGAAACGACGCAACGCAAGCGACTAATAAGTTAATAAGTGTTCGCTCGCTTGCACCGGCCGCGCAGTCATTTGTTCGATTCGATATCTATACCTTGGAGAATTCTTTAATTTTCGTTAATTACTAATTAGCTTTCATTCCGCTGCGCGAAACGCGCTTTTTAATTCGTGATTTACATCAGCTAATAAATACTGTAGTTTGCAATCGGCTAATAGAAAACGGACGCTTATGCGCAGAGATAATAGTAACGAAATTGCTATACG
>JARJDV010009991.1:0-13792 GCA_030264675.1 Anaulacaspis nigra
TCAACAACCGAGATGATTCTTGAGAATAAGGCCAAAGGGTCGTTGGTCGTTGTTGAATACGAAAGAAAATATTTTAGCGCATTGAATGCGACTTCATTTGAAATTCATGTGCAGCGTTTGGTAAAGCTAAGAAGCAAGCAATGAAAATCAAGAATGCCATCCACATAAAATTATTTTTACCATAAAAATTCCGCTTGAATGCGCACACAACACAAATGCGGTTGGCGGCGTTGTGCGTTGCAGTAACATTCGGTATGTCTGACCCTATTGTTGGCTAACTAGCTTCAGGAAGTCGGCGAACGTGTCGCGGTGACTGCGTTCCGCCAACGTGCGATACGTGCTCTGCTGCGGAGGCGGCAGGTGGAGGCGAGAGCGATTCCCTGCTGGGGTTGCAGGTTGCTGCATTCGAGTGGGAATTAGGTGTGATTATCTCGAGTGTCCGGCCGGTGCATTGCCATCACATCTACCGGATGCGTCTAGCAAACGGTCTAACAACGTCTCGACACCGGCACTGCTGCCACCAGTGTCTTCTCGCGTCAATGCAATGTAATGCACACATGTTCGATAAGTGCATGCCATAGAGATGTATGACACCAGACAAAGATAACCGCCGTTGTTAGCACACGAACGTCGGGCGCCACATACACTTTTGCGAGTATGCTTAACATTCACCGCCTCCGCCGTCTCCGTCGTGTCTCACTCCTTTTGGCCTAGAGGCAGCAGTAGTGCCTCTCTTATATAATACAGCGATGTATTCTCTGCCACTAGCGGCCAGACCAAATGCTCATTGATTTAACCTGCGGCGACCCCAATCAAACCGTCATAAATAACGCAATTACGCTGTTTGAAAAGACCCCATTAGTCGACTTGCGCGTCGTACTCCTCACTCCGTCCGTCCTCTTGATAGCACTAATCTATTCGACTATTCAAATCTATTCATCAACATTACATTGTTTATTCATCGTCGACTGGTGCCGCGGGGCGATGCGAGTTTATAAAATATCTGTGTCAATATTCAATATAATAAAATAATCCCATCCAACCACGGAGCATTCTTTAAGCCCGAGCAGCGCATGCATTTAATTCCTGCGATCATTTATATGATAATGATGTAATAAAATGCCGATAAAAATAATGAAGGGAATGAAATAAATGAATGATTATTTGAAACGCACAATTCGTGCAAATAAATGAATACCTTGCATGATAAATAAAATATTTTTGCCTCGAAAATAAATAAATTCCACGATTATCATCAGCGAAACGTGAAAATAAAATTAGATACCTCCGCGCACGCGTGCTTAACTGTCAATATATTAATTAATTTTCATTACGCGCTCCCCACTCTCTCTTCTATTCGTTCGCTGCATTATTGTAACAAATTCGAATGCGTACATAATTAACGCACACGCTTATAACCCAGTTTTTAAATAATTTATTAGCAGCTTACGAACTCGTTATAAGCCGCGGCATGTTTTGTTCATTGTTGTTAAACGCACAAAAGTCGAAATAAATCCATCCGAAAATGGTAAATACGGCGCATGCCACGTGAAACGCAATATCATTCAACATTGTTCAAATACAAGCGCAGCACAGCACACAATGAGGCGGTCAAAATTGCGAACGATTGAAACGCATCGCCGCAGCCGCCGCCCCATAATTAGATTCCGCGAAAAACGCGCGCACCTCCAGCATCAGCATGATGCAGGGGGTTGTATTATAACAATGATGCAACTTTAAATTCTGCACATCACGTATTGCGTGCATTTCGAACCAGTACATTCAACATTTTTGATGCCATATTATTTTCCATATGCATTCGCTGCGTTTTCTGCTTGTTGTAATCCGGCAAGGATGGATTACACACTCGGTTGGTTTTAATTAAAATCCATAAAAATCCGACCGACGATGCAATTTTATTTTATTGCGAAATTTCTCCGCGCCCCGTACGTTTTCGTGTTGTGTTTATTTTAAATAATACGCGTGAAACTATTCGGAAACTCTTTCTATAAACAATATCCGCACTCACGCGTTGCATATGGACTTCTTGATTAAAATATTTTTTAATATCACAAATATTGCGTGGCGTAATGAACGAGCGAGCGATTTTAATTTCGATGAGTATCTCTATAAATAAAACTATAATTTATTTAATTTTAATTGCATTGATGGCGCGCGCGAATTGTAAAAGTTTAATGGAAAATTATTGTGCGTTATGAATAATTCGGTGTGGCATTAAAGTGGCACCATTTCATTTTATTTCGCATGTTGTTTTACGCATTATGCGCAATTGCCATAAATCGCGGGCAATTACAGTCGTGTGCATTTTATTCGCAAACCTATTATTCGCGTGCAAACAAATAAACAATTTTTCATAATTTGTTGTTTATACACACGTAATTAAAATATTTTAAGCACGCCCATCAGGCTTTAAGTGTGAATGCGCCTGGAATGAAAATTATTAATCTTAATCCGTGCGCGCGCGAAATGCAGCAGATACACAATGGAAGAATGGAAAATAATTCGAATTTGATTTGGGCGCTGCTACAGCGAAATGATTTTAACTGTTCGCTGAACTGGGTTAAAGCGAAGAATGGCATTCAGAGTGCGTTTTGAATGGCATTCTCACAGTGTGCGCGCTCTGCTGCCGTCCCCAGCTCTCCTAGTGGATTGTCATATGTAAACGATGGAATTTACAGAGTCAACCTGTTCGTGCCAGCTTATTTTGTGTACTAGTTAAGCTCATTTCAGCCCAATTCATTACCGCGCGCCGCATCCGTGCGAGCAACACGTTCGCATATTGCGCCGCGTTGTGCACCAGCAGCCGCCGCTGCCGCCACAGCGCGCATTCGCGTTTGTTCAACGTGTGACGGGTTAAAACGTTAATTAATAAACGATAAGCGCCTGCCACTAATCTTACTCGGATGCCAGACGCGGCAGACGGAGCGATGTGCCCCACTAACACCACGAACACCGCTACCATGAAGCGACGGCGGCAGCGGCGGTGGCGGAGGCATCTCTCTTGCACGCTCTTTGTCATTTGCGTCCGACGTGAAGCACATTTTGCATGCGCTCGACCGGGAAAACGAATAAATTAAGCGGCGCTCATATATCACCGACCAGTCACCGGCGCGAGCGGAATTGAAAGAATTACGGCGGACTGACAGCGAAAGAAAAGGGTTCCTGCTTACGAATCATTTATTTGCGCGTCAATCATAGTTTGTACGCCGGCGCCCATCGGCAATATATTTCTTTGTTTAAAGCGTACGCGCAATAAACTTGCCGTGACGGATTTATTGTTAGTCCGAGTCAATGAACATGAAGATCGAGGAAGATGTTGAAGAAGGAACATCTTTTTTCCCGTCGACGTCGGCGAGCGCTCAATGGACACATCATTGACATTTGTCGCTCGCCGGATGGGTAATTCAACATGAAATAGTGTCCATATCGCCGCCCCATGCTGCCCCACTGATCGTCCCGGGTCTAATATACTAGTAAAATGGTTTCGGCGAGGCGAGCTGCTGTGTCGGCGGTGGATTTTATGGCTTCGTTGCAACACATCTTCCAATGTTCGTTCGTCTTTGATCTTCATTCGTTTCCATTTACTTTTTTTATTTCGCCGTCAATTACCGATAACGGCGCGAAGCGATCGATAAGACTGCCAGTCGCTAAATGCATAATAATACCACATTATTGCTCTTATCACAGCGAGCAAATTGCATTTTATACAACGTGTTTCGCAAAGTCTCTGCCGGAAATTGAAGTTTCCTACTGATATGCAACTTTTTCGTTATCAGTTTCGTCATCGAAAACTTTTCAGAGTTGTTGCTGTGTGTTCATGCGCACTGCAGCTTTATCAGTATGACGTTATTCGTCTTGGCCGCCTTTTCGCAGTCCTTGTTCGGGGCCGAGTTTTTACGACGTATCATTAGCCTTCTGGATGTGGCAATAATTCCGCACGTACGGCGCCGGCCTGCACGGTAAATGCCACCGTTGCACGTGGTAATGCCGAACGAAAAGGAATGAAAACGACCGGCGAGAAAAATAAGGGCAGCGCGCGCGCGTCTGGAGCCGGAGCACCAGCTAAATGAGAAGGAAGAAGCAACGTCGTCCCCGGAGCGCCGACACGAACCTAGGGGGGCTGCGCGGGGGCAGGCGATGCAATGCGACTTGGTCGTCTTCTCTTACGTGTTTGGCCGGTGGTCCTGCCATATATATTTACGCCGGCAACACGCACAGGCACGGGACGAGCGAAAGAAAGAATCGTTTTGTTTGTGGAAGCAAAAGTCGTACGAATCGGAACCAATCTGGTAATGGTATTCTATTTTTTATAACGCCTGCAACAGTACGCGCAAAGTGTGTGTTCATCCCTCGGGCGGAAGACAGGACCCCGAGACGTAAAATTGTGTAATAAGAAAATTGAAAGAAGGCATGCAGTCTCCTGCTCCTCCTGCTGATATAACCAATAAAAACGAAATTACATTATAATCTGCCTCTGGAAAATTAGGAAATTTTCATTTTCTTCCTGCGCGCCGACACACAATATTTATGGTCTCGCTTGTAATGAGAGTAAATTGTTCAATTTTTCACCTTTGTACGAAATGCGCAAATGCCATAAATACACGATATTTTCGGGGGGGAAACTGTTAAAAGTTTGATTGGAAGTGAATTTTTCGTCTTGGACGTAAAATTATCAATGAGTATAACGCGTGTCTTTTTGGGCATTACATGCTCAAAGCGACAGTTTATGAGTTTCTGCACTTTGCTGCAAAAAGAATTTCGTTCTGGCAAAAAAACAGCCATACCTACCATAGATGAAGAGAAATACTTAGCGAGAACCTTTATACTCCAAGTAGTCGCCAAACTTTTACGCTTCGATGACGCGACGCGTCCTGCCACTTCTTACCGAAAAAGGACGCCGACGAGTTTCATCCGTTTGAAAGCAATCGAGAGACACGTTTCGAGTTATACTTTTCATACACTATTTAATCTTTAAAAAACTTCGCTGCGAACGCATTTGTGCAATTTCAACTTTATCCACGACGTGGATAAAATAAATATTTGCGCAACTTGCTAACTAATGGCGAAAATAAATTCGTTCAATTATTTATTGCTAATATTTTCACCCGGAATTTCCCGCGAGCTGAATAATTTAGCGAATTCACCTAGTTTTTTGTTCGACGCCTCTCTCGTGCCACGTATGCATTGTGCAATTGTATGTGCGATAAACGTGGCAAGTTTTACGCTGCGTGTTTCTTCGACTTCTTGCGCTTTTGTGCGAGCGAAGGCAATTCGTTCTTTGATTTAGACATCTCTCTAACGGCGATGGAGATCTAAATAAAATATAAAAATAAAAATTTAAACGCGATGGGTGAGCGAACGGAACAAAATGCACGCGGGTCTCGATCTCTTGTGCTTGCGCTGCTTGCTCACATGCGAGAGGGCAATACTCGTGGGAAAACAATGATACTCGCGGATCGTAAAGCGTTGCCGTTTCTTGCCGCCTGCTTCTTCGCGGCTTGCTGCTTTCTTTTTGCGTTGCTGTTCACAACAACAACCAAACGGCCACCAGCGATTCGCGTCCTCTACTTGTCTTCTCGACGGCGGCAGCGGCGGTGGCAACGGTGGCGGCACCACATGCGAATAACGCTCCGAGAGTTAGTTCGTGTGCGCCAATATAAAGTATCTTTTCCCTCTAACTGCTTTACTACTTATGTGCGCGCAAGATATTCCTCTCGAATTACTGTTCAAATTGAGAAAACAGTCGTATCCAAGCATTTATTAGATTTACTTCTATTTTATTCATTTCATAAACTTAAACTTAAACTTAATTCCACCCCGCATTTATCCAATGCGCCAAATTGAAAGCGTTAATAAGCAGTCAAACGCTTTTTTGTCGAATTTATTTAGACGGCAAACAAACGCTGTCTGTCTGTAAACGCTTTGAAATATTCGCACGTATCACGTGAATGGCTTTGATTCAAACAAAGTACTTTTGAAGTTCGGGTTCGAGTTGTACGCGGATTCTGGACTTGTCCCTTCATCCTTCGTGTGTCAGCTGTACTTTCACACATGTCGGGTGCGCCTCGATTTTATTGTATCGCATTGTTCGCGCTGTATTTTATTTTATTTTCTCTTTCATTGTCGTGGAACGCTTGAGGCTTTTTAATGTTTTAACGAATTTTCAACAGCAGCAAACAGCGAGAGTAAAATTCATTTGAGTGCCCGGCGTGCACGCATAAATGGACGCGCGCGAGAGAGTTCAAAGCGCAAAACGGAGAGTGAAATGTTGCAAATAAACAAACAAAATTATAAATTTACCCGATTTACATTTAGGTACGTAACGTTCGGGGGCGCATCATAAATATTTAAGAGCATTTGCACGTTTACGTCAAACTGCGATGCGCGATGCGCATTCGCATGAATTACACATCGAGTGTAGTAAATGCATTAAAACTAACTGAATTAAATGGTTAAATTTTAATTAAGACGGCAAGCCGGTTTTGGCAACTTGATATTCACTATATTTTCAGTCGGCGGCAGCAGTGGCGATGGACGCATGAGAATCAAAACGCACAAGCCGCAAATAATGTAATTGCCAAGTGAAGCGTGTTGAAAGGTAAACGAAATGGAGCTGTTGATGACGGCAAGTGGCGGCGGTGGCGGCGCCGCTTGACAAGAACCTGACGCGCGAAAGGAGCGAAAATTAAGTAAAATTTGCGCCGCATTCAAGTGGCAAATTGCAAGTTGTCTCTGTATTTTTCACTGCCTGCGCGAGGCAAATTTAGGTAACAAGTGAATTTAAACGAAATTACCTTTACGATATTATGAGATTCTTAGTTTTCACGTTTGTTTTGCATGCGGATTATACGCGTTTGCCTGCCGGACAACCACAATGCGAGAGCAGAGCAAACTATCCGGATTGCGGTAAAGGTAAAGACGACGTGGGCGGCATGGGCAGCGGCGGCGGCTACGGCAAAACCTACACGTGTTTGGTATGTGTGGGCGGCTTACTATCGCATCAAACAATAGCTTGCGACTGCAAACGCGAGCACTAACCCAACGGGCGGTGGTGGCGGCGACTTTAAGGGAATTAGCGAATTAAAGTCGGCAGTCAAGAATTAAATCCGCAAAGATGAGGAGCGACTAAGTGCTGTTGAATAACGGAAAATGCGGAAGCGCACTAATTATATGCCAACCCGGTATAAAGATTTATGACCGTTGCTTGCCGCTTGTTTTGCGAATCGGGGGGGCGGCAAAACCAAGGGTTACCAAAGCGGATATTTGTACGTACCTATTTACGATACCGAAACTCGACTTGGCGCACTAATAAGAAGCTCGGAGGCGGCAGGTTTTGTAATCTAAACTTATTGTTACTTAATCTTAACCGCCGCATTTTTATTATGCAAAGTTGCGATGCTGCATTGGGACGTCGTCGCAATCAGTCGAAGTTTATTAATGCAAAGAAGACAAGTTGCCAACTTGGGATGTGAACTCTTCATTGTGTGCAGTTTGGCAGCGAACGGGCGGGCGGGCGTGTGCGCGACTTCGCGGAAAACTAGCGCAATGCATTTACACCAGTTGAATAGCAATTCCGTGTCGCAGAACAGATAAACACAGCGACAGACAATGAATGCGCACGTTGTTGTCGCTCGCAAGCGCAAAACGAATGCGCGCATTTCAATTGCACTGGTCGTTGCAACAGTCCACGCCTGCCTTGCTTCACAGCCTGCCTCTCGTCCTTTTCTGTCCTTGCGTTGCGTTTGCGTTCGCTTTGAAATTCAATTATCTTCATTTGAATGGAGAGACCTTTTAATTAAAAGCAAGTGCACATTATACTCAAATTCAGCTTCTTGTGCGCATGTCCCTCTCATCGTGGGTGACGCAATGTGAGGCCACCGCCAATGACGAGATATCTAATTACATTGTTAATTGTAATGTGCGCGTCCATCCGGATGGAAATTATCGCGAATACACGGCTGTATCTTACCACTCATTGCGGCCAATATTAATTAAAACTCCATCAAAACTTCTCTCCTCAAATCTAAAAAACATGCGCTTTTCATTCACTCAACACCAGTTGGAGTGTCTTATTCTTAATTAATACAAAAACTATTTATGAAATACAGCTCGACGTGGAAATATGAGAAAGCCAGCCAAGCAGGCAGGCAGTGGGAGTTAGGCGAATTCAATTTTCCATTTCGCATTGTTCGCAACAATTCGGCGAATGTGTACGGATGCTTTTCCGCTTGAATGGAAAAGAGCGCGCTCGGCTACATTTCTACAATTGTTGTGTTTGCGCGCACCGCTCATGAGCGCCGAGGTCCTCTTCATAGTTGGCAAAGAAATTCTCTCATAGTTTGCGCGTGTGCGCGCTCGACTGAGTGTGGGGCGTTGATGAGTTGATGGAAGTTTCGGAAAACCGTGTTGATGACTTGGGTAATTACAAGCGCGAACTGTTTTGTTTGCAATTAAAACGGCCGAAACCATGCATAATTAATCATTAATGCTCAAGCATGACGCGCTCAAGAGCACGCCAGGTCGTTCACAAACCACCCCCCAACCCACCTCGCCCAGCCACCCCCAGACCGAAAACGCGAGCGATGGTCTGATGTTAATTAATAAATTCCCTTCGACAACTCTATGATGTTGTTTTCTAGAAATACATGCAATTACGATAGATTACAACATATTTTTTCCGCGGAATAATAAAATTCTGTTACTTAATTAAAATTCACTTGACGAGTTATTAAATTTTAATTAATTTGATATCGTCAATATCGTAAACATTTTATCACGGTGCGCGCGGTGGCGTACGATTGAAGCCAATTATTTTATTTTATTTCAATAATAATAGACGCGTGCAATATACACGTGATAAAATGTGCACAAGCTGGAAAGTAAATGACTTTGCAACATGATCCGCACGAGTATAATGCACTGCAATATTTTTACACTGCGTATTAGCAGTTACAAGCGCGCATATAATGCAAAACTACATGCACGTCGTGTTCGAACGCAATAAATAATTTTTATTGCCAATGAATCAAGCGACATACATAATGGCTTTTATCGACACTTTTCTACCTTTCTATAAGTGACTGTCTAAATCAAACATTGCAAATATTTTCCATCCACTTTTCACCAGTTTACATTAAAATCTTGTAAAACAATACAGTCTAGACGAGTTTTTTCGACTTGCTTCGGTTGTTACAAAAAGACAACAAATTCGTCAACCTAACTTCGTATTTCCAATTGCATTTCTACCTTGACAAATTCCATTACCGTACAGTATTATCAGAGTAATTTCTCAACGTGTAATAAAACATAAAATATATCATTTCATTCGCGACTCTTTGCTTTCTTACGTCGCGTGGCGTCGTCGCCGTGCTTCAGTATGAAAATTTTTGTTGCTTGGCATTTTATTTCCTGCTCAAGAATGCCTCAGTATTATATTCAATTTTTCCCTCTCAATAATGGCATATTGACATTATATGTCACTTTTTACATATTTTTTTACGACGCGCGCTCTTCTTATCCATCGGAGCGCATGCACAACGACGCCGACGATGAAGGTGCGCGCATTCAAAGTTTGATGATAGTCGCGCGCGCGACAGTCATGCCAAGAAGTCATTACCAGCTCTATGGCTGAAGATGTTCACGCGTGCTCATAAATCCTTTTCTAAAGCTTTTTCACCGCCACCTCGCTGATACTTGCCGTATGCGTTACCGCCGAATAGCAACTATCTTCAGCTAGATTTCTATTTGTCCGTCGCACGAAATCTCGGCATGATGAAAATATTTAAACATTGTATTACAATTTAAACCCGCCGCGCTTGAACTGCGCGTACGCTTGGAGTAAACTCAGATGAGGTTTTGAAATATTATTCGTAAGATGACAACATCTAAATGAACCCCGGTCGACAATTCGTCTGGCTGTCGCCTCATTAAACTCGACAAAAAGGTAATGAAGGATCCCGCGTTTTATGCTCTAATTATTCGTTTTTTTTTCGCCCACCCGTATTTGGAGTCATCAAAGCGCAGACGGCATATGTAATGTGTCATTCGCTTTGTAGTCCTTTTATCGTCGAGTGTGTCGCGTGTCGCATGCCGCATGTCGCACGCATCGGTGCATCAGCGAAGCGCGGCAGCAACGTGTGGTTGGCGCGTGCGTCTTTGCAATGCCGGGAAAAGTTTAATTAACGATCAACTTGCGCGACCGCCGCTCGCGACTTATTCGAACGCTTCGACTGTGTCAAAAGCCCGCCGTCGAATAACATTGCAAAGCGCGTTCTTCCATGCTGTGTACTCGGAAAAAACGCAATTTAAGTACTCGAGTTTCAATACACAGGGCGGCTTTTAATAGCGTTTGAACTCCGGCTTCTACTCTTTCGCTTTTTGCTCGTTGCTCGTTGCTGAATGGGGGGCGGCGCGCGCTCGTTGTCATCTGCCGCCGCTGCCGCAGCTACTGTTGCCATCCGATCCAATTAAAGGACTCCGACAAGTAAAGAACTAATTATTAAAAAGTGAAACGAGGTCAAGCGCGACCATCCAGATACTTATTATTGTGATATGAAAACTTTTCTCTTTTCTCGCTTCTTTATGCTCCAGCGAATACCTAACCTTATTTAATTCTTGCACGAGGATTTTTTCCTCGAGTCCGTAATGAAATCTGATTAGTCGTACGACCCCTTCGGGGAAGAATTGGGTTAATTCCACATTAATGCGAAATATTTATGGGGTCAGCGAGCGGGTAATAATCAAATGTGAACTTTACGCCCCACGTTCCACTTTAATTCCCTACGAGTCGCCAAGGGTTGTGCGATTTTTTCCCGATTTTCAAGTAGATTTAATTTTTCGTCGCATCGGTTTTCATTTTTCTCCCCATATCGCTCACCATTCTTGGGACGGTTGGGATCGGGTCGTAAAGGGGCCGCCATCGTTAGTAGCTTGAGCAGTTGCCTCGGCGGCGGCAACCACCAGTAAAATTTAACAAGGAAAGTTAATGAGACGAAGCCCAGCACGAACCGTTAAATGAATGCATCGAGGACCCGACGAGACTTGAGCGACGTTGAAATAAACAATACGTCTTGGCTAGCATTCAATAAATCAAAGCGCATTTCACTATTTCGCATGGAAATTGTTCGAATGCGTCCGGGTTCGATCGACCTGTATATGCAAACGCAATAAAAGTAAAGCAAAGAATAAAAGGGGGGCCGCGGCTGGAAGGCACTAAGGAACTAAGCAGCGATTCGAGCAAATGGAACTATTATAGGTAAAATGAAGCGGTTTCGAATAGACCTTCAGAATAGTGCGCGCTGCACGTAACGATGGCGATTTCTCCAGGGCCCTTAAGTGCATATGTCGTCGGGTCATTTCAGCAGATTGTTTTCTTACAGAGCGTTAGCCTCGGCGTTCGTGTGTTTGATGCACGTCGAGCAGATTGCGACCGCTTTCATCACAAACAGCACACAAAGCGCTCCGTAAGAAGCAAATCGTTAAAAATCATAATGAAATTGTAAAATTCCTAGAGCGGCGTGCTGTAATCATTAAGTTAAATGATTATGCTTGAGGAAATTGCGCTGGAGAAGGGTCGGACGCAACTACAAATTAATAATAAACTGAAACGTATACGAATGACGGAGTTTTGCACGAGTGACAAGCATTCCAAAGGACTACGGGGAAAAACCTCATGCACCCCTCTTATGCATTATTTAAGATGAGAGTCACGTTCGTTCAAATATCAAATTCTCTTATTTCATCCGTGGCGCTTGACGGTGTCGCTTGTATTTTTCTTCATTTCGCTTTCCGCTCTTTGAATTCGCTTTGCGGCTTGTCTGCCGAACATCACACTTCACAAAATATTCCCTCTTAGTTCACGCACGTGAATATTGCTCTCGCTCGTTCGCTGATAATAATAAAATAAAACAACGCATAGGTTCATGTGTGCTTGCCGCCGCCCGAAGAACTCACCTGGCAGTTGTAGTAAATTTTCGTGTTACCTTTGTCGGTCGGTGTGCGGTGCCATAAAAAATATCACTTTACACCAGAATTGAAACGGACATAAATCTAACTGATTTATACGATGTGATAAAGGTCGCCATCCCCATAATACAATGTAGTCGCCGCCCCCGTACGTACCTATGTACGTACACTATCTTACTTCTATTACGCGTGCTATTGTTTTATGTAATAGCCGAAGAGTATTTTATGCCGTGCTTCATATGCGACTTCATCTTCAATTCACGTACGCGAATGTCGACTCCCGAAAATTTCCTCGCTATTTTATTGACGTTGGGAATACTTAAAGTAGAAATTGCACATTCCATCACATAAATCTACAGAGTGCATTTTGTTACGTTACAAACACGAATCATTTCCTAATTGCATTGCTGCCTCCATGGAAATTACTCTAATGCACAACAGAGTTTGACTAATTGTACGTGAAGTGTTTTTCTATTTGACTTGAAGCGCGTGCAACGGCTAGCCAAACCGAAAAACTGGAGCGTTGAAGTATTTCACGCTCGCTCGGCGTGGGCATTCAATGCGGATTGCAGTTAAAAGTGCGCTGGAGGCGGCGAATAACTGACTGATGTTGATGGCCGATGTTGATGTTGCCCGCCGCCGTCGACTTGCATCCGCGACCAGTGAACTAGTTATTAAGCGAGAATCGATAACTCTTTCTGAACGGGGCCCCCCATTATGGCGGGGGCGGTGAGTCGTGCCCGGCCCATTTACAAAAAGACAAAAAGACTTGCTGCCACGCGGCTGACGGGGGAACCCTGTGCAATTTATCTATGCTAGTCAGCTAATTTTATTTGCATTTGTGAAGCAAGTGCGTTCGCAAGTATGAATAAGTTGAGCGTGTCGTCGGTTGAGGTTGTCATGAGTTTTAAATAAATTCCGCACTGCCGCTAATTTTCCACTAAGCGCGATTTTTATGCAAATAACCGCCAAGCGAATATATCCAATTTTATTTGACCCACTTTTAAAAAGGCAAATAAAGCAAAGCCCACCATCCCCCATCGCCGCCGCCGAAGCGAATGAATCTGCCTTTTTAAATATCTTTTTGCCGCCGTCCGCGCTGTGCGTGCGTTTTTTTCTGGCTTAGTGCTTCTTGTCGCGAGCCGCGTGTGTTTTTCTGTGCGTTCCGTTTCTTTTTCTGCCGGCCAACCTTTTCACCCTTCGCGAAACCTCAATGGCGGGCCCTTTTCCGCCACTGCGATTCCCGCTTTTTCATTACCCTTTTATTCATTATTAGACTACATTTATTTTATTTTTTTCTGCCGCGCCGCGCGTGGCGGCTAACGAATTCGCTTTTATGTCCCAAAAGGGAATTGACTTTTTAAAAAATACATAAAAAAAACAACATCCAAACTCGCCGTGTTTCAATATGTTTATTTAATAAATTTTTCCCCAAAGTTTAACTCCCCCTAAAAACATGAAATTTTAATCAGGACTGTCAAATTAAAAAAAAACTCATTTCTTTTGGCCGAAACAATCAAAAACTTTGCACTGATGTTCGAATTGGTTTAATATTATGTAGTGCAGTAGCAATTTCAATTCGTGGATTTCCAAGTTTCAACTCTTGCGACGCGAGAGAGCAAAACGCCGAAAAAAGTAAACGAAAACTTGAAGAGTATCATTACGTTACGATATTCTCCTCTCCTTTCGCTGCAAGTTCATTTTTCTTTTTCACGACGCGCGCGCGAGTTCCTTGCCCCGTTTTTTTTCTTGCCGCACATGTTCGGCTACATATTTAAAATCGCAATAATTCTCCAGTTCGCACGTC
>JARJDV010009995.1:0-14154 GCA_030264675.1 Anaulacaspis nigra
TGGTTTGATTATTCCAGGGGTAGATTATATTCTCAGGTGTATTTGAGGGGCGATGAATGAAGACATTACATTATCTTTATTTTCTTTTCTGAAATTTGCAGTAAAACCTAGAATAATTAGTTTGTGAAACGAGGGTAAATTTGAAACAAATATCTTGTGTAAATGAGATATTGGGGGCGGTTAAAATTGAGAGAAATATCTTGTCCTCTAAAGAATATAAACACCTTCGTCCTTTGTCTAATCACTATCCTTCCAAATATCCTATCAAATATTAAAATATGACAAATTATTAGTCCATTTCATTGATCATGTAATACATCCTCTGGGAGTGGTTTGGTTATTCCAGACAGTGATTGTAGTCTCATGTGAATTTCAACATACATATATATTATCCTTATTTTCATTTTCTAAATTTCCAAATGAGGCTAGAATTACTAATTTCTGAAATTGAATTTGCGGTATAATTGAAGCCAATGTCTCGTTTTTAAAGGAACTACATTTCCTTTATTATCCTTTCCAGGATATATTAATCCATGAAATTATTAATGAATTACCTGGATATCATCATTTCCCGAAAAAACTTTAAAATTTTGTATTTTAAATTTTAGAAATGCTAATCATGTAATTAACCCAATTTGTGGTGGTTTGATTTAACCGGTGGCGGTTAAAGTGGAGACAAATGTCTGGTAGGAAAGCACCTATGATTAAATTAGATTATAATGTGACAAGAAATGAAACGTAACGTTCTTAGAATCTGCGTCATAGTTGACGAAAATGTAAAATTCGGGTTTGCAAAGTTATAAATTTTAAATGAAAAGTGCATATTGTTGCAGTTCGGAATGCGCACGAGCGCGAATCTCATATGGCAGGTTAATCTCGCATGCATCTCGCGGCAGACAGGTGCTCGTTTACGAAATCGAGGCGAAAATATAATCGAAGCGAGCGAACCGTATCCGCCCCGACTGGAAAGCGCATGTTGTGTTTCGCGAAGAACCGGTAGCACAGCCGCGCTTCACATTCATACACACACACACAAACGCGCATACAGTGTATAAGCATGCATGCAATTTATTTTAAATAAGAAGCTATCTGCTCGCTCCACTTAGTTGCCTAGACAAAAGAGACGACGAAAAAGATGATAGCGGAAAAAGTTACAGAAAACCCGACGAACGCGTGGGGGCGATGGATAAATATGCATACGAATTGAATCGATGATTGAACAACTTGTGAATTTCAACGAACGAACGAACCGCAAGTAAAACTGGTATTTGCATATCTGAAGACATCTTAATTTACGCGATCGGAAAATAAACGAAAAAATCATTGCTTTAATCATTGGAAATATGCGGAACCGCACTTGACATTATGATTAATATTAATTTTATACATTAATTTTCATATAAATTCACGCTCATCTAGGCGAGAGATCTTGCTCGTTTTTCGAGCAAAAACCTAATATCTTAAGAAGAACATGCGCAAACGCGGCGAATTACACCGCGAAGATATGCCAGCAGCACGAGGCACGCGGCTTCTTAAGCTTGAGCAATCATCGATCGATCCAGTTCAGCTCTGTTCGACGTCCTCGTCCACGTCTTTGCCGCTGATTGCGATGCAATTTGCTCGAGATTAACCTATCTCATCTAACTGTACATTCATCTTTTACTTCCAACTCCTGTTCTGCATACAACTTACTCGCGGAAAAACCTGCAAAACTTTTCTGAAAATCCATCGCATTCGATTGAAAATCGTTAATTAAATTTATGACATTTTTCAATGAAGAAATTATAAAGCAACATAAATAAATATCCTAATTGATTATTTTTACATAATACGAATACTGGTGCCCTGAGAAAACGTTAATTAATTGAGCAATTAACGGAACTAAAGTGCTTTGATCAAGTATAAGTGTACGGCGGATTTAAGTCGAAGAAAACCCTCGATCGTTGACGCTTATAATGATGAGAATTTTTCGTTTCCCATGATACGTTTTATATCATATTCTTTTTTTTTTCTTCTTCTTATTCGATTACATTGTATTCCTCATTATTAGTCCACTAAGACTAAGAGTAAATGAATTCAAATTAAAATTGCTCAAACGTGAGCATTGTCAAGTTTACTTGCACTTTAGTTAACGTTTTTTTCTCCTCTTCTGCTTCTTAACTTGCACTTAGTTTTCAAATCAAGTGAATGAACTTTAGATAATCTTTAAACGCCTGTCCCTGGCGAGGCAATGGATTCAACACAAAGTAGTTGTATAGTTGCACATTTTCATAAAAGCCAAGCACCTTCCGCACGATGATTCGGCGCTGCTGATAAGCGCGGCGGCAACGGAGGCGGCGGCGCGTTAGAAAATGTTAATTAATGTGATAATTAGCAAGTTGCGCAAAGGGGGAAAAGGGTTCTAATCTCATCCAGTTTTTATGAACTCGTTCAGTGTTGTTCTTTTGCGCTTTTCAAGTGCATTTTGCATGTTTCAAAAGCATAAAAGTTGATGTTGCTCTCCGAGGAGAAATATCAAGTGTAAGTTTATAATAATTTCCAACAGCCGTTTTCTTACGCGGAATAACACGAGAGTGAATTCAGAATTTCAATTTTCATGTGATTTTATTGCCTCAATAGTTGTTGTTCGTTGATTTTCTTTTATTCTGCGACACAGTCCAACTCGTTCGCTCGTGCAAACGCGTCGCGTGTGTTTACGTGTTTGATTTTTAAAGCGAAATAAATCGAGAAAACTGCCGCTTTGCTGCACAATCGCCGAAGAAAATCGAAACTTATACGAGTTTTCATTCCATCTATCTATCTATTCGCAAATATGTGGATGAACAGCGTCATAGAAGTGCACAATGATCAAACGATGTTCTCGTGGAGCAAAATGACAAAACAAAATTATTAATTCTCAAATGAGAAACTCGTTGTTCAAACTTGACGGAAATTGCGCGCACAACGTTCCGGAAATGTCTTCGTTCGAATGCCTCGCACGCATCGCACGCTGCAAAATATGTTACGTTTACCCCTCACGCGGTGCGGGCGGGGGCGGCGGTAAAGAAAAATATAGGGAAAAATACGTAAACGAAATCAATATAGGTATGTAAGTTACACATGCACGACACGCGTTCAAACGGAATTCTTCTTCGTGGCCTGGCCTATTTTTACTAGGAGGAAAAGTGCTGCGCCGCCACCGTCGTCACCGCCGCCCAATGCAGTAAAGAGATGTAAAAAGATGGATGAATGCTTACGCACATTCAACGTGTGCAAACCGCCACCGAGCGATTCTTTTACTTTGCTCTCACGCGTGCACAAATTGAAAGGAAAACCCGCTCCTCGGGAGTGAAACCAATTCACTCACCACCGCCGCCGCCTCCGCCCCTCACGAACGAACACCTTCGCCGCGCAACGAATCGAAGAAAAACCGTTTGCCATCTGTATCCATCTACACGTTTGGCGGCGGCGGTGGTTTTCAGCAGCCGCCACTTTTCGGTCGGAAAAAGTGTCGCATGCTCGTCATCGTCTATGCGACGCGTAACGATCGCATGCGCTCGCGAAGAAGAAGTGATCGACGAATTGACGAACGAGATGAACATACATACTACCTGCTTGTATGCCCCGAACGACGCGCGTTTTATAACATTGAAATAAAACAGAGCCGCAGCGTCCGATAAGGATATAAAACGCGCCCGTTTGCGGTCGGAACGAAGACGGCGAGGAAGAAGGCGCAAGTGCTTGATGGTTACGAAAGCAAGCGATGTAATTATTTCGATTCCTTGTGTTATTATTGCGTCTGCCTTTTTGCCTCGTTTTTTCATGCCTCAACGTGCTGCACTCGTTCCTTTGAACGTTAAAGACGAACGACGTATATAACCTCAATGAAAAAACGTTAGCCAATGTAATTATGTTACTTTCATGCTGAAATTCTATGCGAGAAAATGATTTTTAACAGGAAACGACCACGACGACGACGTTGACGTCGCTGCGCTCTACATTCATTCGCCTTCTTGGAAACAAAGTCAGTTGATTGAGTTTCAATTAACATTTTTTCTAACGGTTTTACCAATGGCCAAAAAACCACTTAAACTCGCGCTCGTAAATCCGAGAAAGTAACTCACTCCGAAGTCAAAAACGAAAAAAGAAAGAAAGAAAAAGCTTATTATTATTAATGAGCCATCGGTCGCATTAAAATTTTTATCTCGCATCATTTCCACTTGATTACTCTGTTGTTTTTCCTGCGCTTCAAGCTGCAAGTTTCTTGGCTCGCGATGTCGTCGTTTTGTGGTACACAGTTAACGTTTTATCTAATGAAACTTTGTACACTTTGCGATGGCGGTGGCGGCCAGCGGCAGAGACTCACTTAATAAGCACTATAACCGTTTTTATGTCCCGCCGCCATGCGTAATAATATCCGATTAGTACTTAGAAAACGCTTAAGCTCGACGACTTGCTGACTCTCTCTCAGTAATACGTAAAATATGTAGACATCCAACAAATTAATGCTCCACGTCTGCGTTTAAGAGTTGCGAATTTATTACGATTTCAAATGGCTAAACCATAGCGAATCCAATGTGACAATGCGACTTATCAGAGGTGAAACAGTAGACAGAAGAAGTAAGCAACAATGCGAGAAACAGTGAAGAGACGACAAACATGCTGTGTTTATATCGCGCAAGAAATTCTTCGTCTGTATATTGTTGTTAAAATTGCGCGACGTTTCATTGTTTGAGATTTCTTGAAACAAGTCCCAACGTGCGCGTACTTAACTCGCACTGCATAACGTGAATGTAATAAATACCTTGATAATGTTGAAATCGATTAATAATCCGCTTTTTTACTAAGGCACTTACGCGATGCACGCTGTTTAGAACATGATTTAATGTCCAAATTGCCGGCGTTGTTATTTACGAGTTCACAAATAAAGTGTTGAACCACGTGGGAGACACTTCTGCACGTACGTACGATTAGAATATATAAGCAAACACCCGGTTATTTTAAGTCCATGATCGAAGAGTAAGTACCCGCACTCTGGGAGTTTTTCAAACAGCAACCGAACGGAGCACACACGGCGACAGGACGAACGCGACTGACTTAGTTGCGAGTGGATGTGACTTAACCCGACCGAAGAGCGCATGCGATTTCGCTCTGTAGGCGCTCAGCGCACAATCCCGCCACTACTGTGCGTGCATGCACGCGATAGTGAAAGAACCGAGTGTGCACCAGTTGCTGGCGTGCAAGAATGATGAGTATAGAGCAGGCTAAGCTTAAGTCACACACAGGTTGAATGTGTGTATCGAACGGCAGGTGCAACTCAACAACGACCCAGAACCACCGTGTGATGAAGATGGTGAAGGCGAACCGGCCAACGACAACAACACGAACAAGAAGAAGAAGAAGCTGAAGAGCGGATGTGCATGGAAGAAGAGACGAACAGATTCACTTCGGAGACAGGTGGAAAAGGGGCACTCGCTTTGTAATTATAAAAAAGCGTGTACGCCAGGAAAAAAGATGAATGCATACGCTGGATGCAGAGCACAACCAGCAGAACATGTTTGTAATCAAAGAGTGCGGGAAAAAGAGCACAGCGACGACAACTCTTTCGCTCGTGTGTGTTGTGATTTCAATTCCGTGCGTGTGCAGCGCAATTCGATGCAATCATAAATGCAGTGAAACGAGTCGAAGAGGAAATGGTCATCTATCTAAGCGCATGTTCGATGCACCTCTAGCAGTTATCAAGTGTCATGACTTAAGTCATAAACGCGATGACTAATTAGCAAACAAACGAGCTCACTTGCAGCGTGTTGGAAAAATTAATTTGCAAACTTTTAGTTCGGTAATTTTATGAACTCGACACTCGCTGCGGCGTATTTAATCTAAAGACGCTGAGATTCATTTTCAGGTGATGTTGAATAAAGTTATAGTTTGCACACACAAAATACATAATATTTTTATCGACACTCGGGCGTGTGCTGACGATTAAGTGATCTTAACTCCAGTCGCCCGCCCGCGTCTTGTTCATCTGGCGTTGTTGTTTTTGACTGTTTCGAGTTTTATGATGACAAAACGAAATGCGGCCGGTGAAATTCAGCGTCGTCGCCGCCGCCACCGCCGCCGATACACATAAAACGAATGGCACTCAGTTAGATGAAACGAAACGGGACGACGAAATGAAATGGCGAATATTTTATGTGCGCGCTTGTACGAAATTGACACGCCATCCTCGTAAAATTATGCCAGGGCGCGCGGCGAAGAAGCCTACGCGAAAGAATAACGCAGTGCTACGGCTCGCTCGTGAAATACGTAAGGACAGTAACCATTCTCCTGTGTTTTCCTGAAGGAACCAAGCAGGGCGGCGGCGGACATAAGCGTATTGATATCGACGATGAGTTTCCGCGACAGGAAGCGATGCAAACGACGACAGGAAACGCCACACAAAATAATGGTAATCGAAGCGTCGCAATAAGGACGTAATAAAAGCACAAACATTTCTCTTCCTATATGAAAAAATAGCCATATTTCTCTTAATTACATAATTGCATAATGCCATTTGCAATTTGCCGCGCGTGCTGCAAAGTGCAACGAGAAAAATTTCATATAACAGATGTGATATAATTAAAACATTGAATAATTGAATTTAATATTACGCTCGTTCGTGTGCTATTAAATTGCATGCGGAATGAATGGAAATGACGAAGTGAACACGAAATGAAAATGCGCGCGGCCAAATTAAATGATTCAAGCGCAGAGAGATGATGCAAAAAACACGCACAAAAATATACGCAATGCAATGCAATGCAATTCAATGCATCGCGATGCAAACACGAAAATGAAATTTCATAAAATTCCTATCGTCGTCGTTGTCGCCGCTGCCGCCGTTGCCGCCTCCGCCTTCATGTCAGTCAGTCACATACGCATGTGGCAGCGGCGGCTGCAAGAATTTTTCAGCCATTTCAATTATTAGTTTCGTTTAACTCGCGTACGGTTCGTTCATTGCGTTATTAAGTGCACAGCAGCGAACGGTGCGAACCGTATTGCGACGATGAAAAGTATGTGTTGCATGTGTACGCGCTTAAATTAAGTCAAACATAAAAGCGGGGAAAATGGCACTCGAAGAGAAAAATGCATGTCGAGAACGACACGCATTTATTTGCATTTTCATTACAAGCGACGCCGCCGCCACTTATGAAGATTAATTGCGCATTTTATTGTTAATAAAACTGCATCGCTGCCGAAAGCTTATGTACGGCGTGAGCGCGATATTAAGTAGAAATTGAATTGAATTAAATTAATTGCAACATTTCGTGTTGCATTTGCCCCGTCTCGCCTGTCTGTCTGGCTGGCTGTCATTGGAATTATTCTCCAATTATAATTCTCGTGTGCGCTGCTAATTAGTCATCCACCTGAAGTATTTGAATAGCCGTGCTTAAAGATGCCAATTAGTAATGCATCCACCAATACTCGAATACGGTTTTATACTGTTTTGGTCATACGGAATGAATTTCGTCATTATTGTAATGAGGGTTGGCCTGACTTGCTCTCCGCATTCAATGTTCAAGTGCTATTATGGGTATCATGATTCACGATGAATTTCGATTCGATTCAATGTTGTTATTTGCTAATAATGGATGTGTAACGTATTTTTCAATTGTTACATTGTTTTGCTTCCATTGTTCTTAAGTATTTTCTGATAAACTCTAATAATTGAATTGTTTGCAATGCAAAATCCAAATGTTCAATAAGAGAAATTAATGAATCTTTCACAAAAATCACTTACGGGGGGTTGAAAATAATGAGGGACTTATAAACAATTACTTCCTATTTGTGAAAATTTCAATATTTTCTATGTTTTTTTCCTGAAAAAAGCAACAATTTTAAGGATAAATACCCCAAATTGTGATTTGTTTTCCGGCAGAGTATTAAAACCATTATCCTTCTTTGATATTAATATAAGGATCGCAATTTGTTCCCCCCCCGTTCCCGCTAAAAAGGCGGTATATAATTTGACATTTGATTCAACATTAAAAGAAATGAATTTTCCATGCTGGAAACGCATTAAGAAAATGTGTTTCGTTATTTTGCTGCTTGCCTTAAACAAAGCGTGAAATCTCCCATTACGCGCTTCGTTGTTTTCCTCCTCCGCGCGCGCGTTCACGGCACGGGTGCGGATCAGATTTGCGCGTGATGTATTAAAAGGGTAATAAGTCGACATTTTTAAACTCAACATTGTTATCTGCGCCCCCCCGACGGATTTGCTCTTTTGCGCAAATGGGCGTCTGGCGTACTTTTGAAAAATTGCGTCGAGTATTTCATCATCAAATCAGCCTCCTCACCGGCTTGAAAATCGCCCCCGGCGACGGTGCAAGGGGGGGAAAAATGGCCCAACGTGGACCACCTCTTCCTGGCTGTGCCTCTTCGCGCGGAATAAGAAGTTAATGTGATAATGGACTTTGAAGCCGCTCCCACCCCCGCACGTCCCGGTGGCGTTACGGTCGACGTGTTAGTGGCTACTAGTTTTGAGTGGCGCAAATACCCAGCAACACATTTGCCTTCATTTCGAGCCCGAGTGAATAACAACGGCGCAATGAAGTGCCGCGAAGACACGACCTGCGAGATGCCCGAGTGAATGGAGGCAGGAGTTCAAACCGCACTTTATAGTCGTCATTGTTAGTGCCGTACGCACGCGAAAGAGCTGAAAGCACCGCCAAGAGGGCAACCCCCGTCGACAAGAGAGTACATGTAGCGCGTGGCGGTTGCCGCCGCCGCCAGGAAGCGTTCGCTTGAGCTTGTATAACGCATTGAACCCTTTCTATTGCTTAAGCCCCGCCGTTCCCGCCGCATTACACGCGCAAATTTTCCGCCGCCACCGCCTCGGATGGCTGAGGCAGACAATATCCGACGCCATCAATTATTGTGATCTACGCGAACGCGCGCGCGAGCTACGCAGAGGTACGTAAAGGTAATGAAACCGCCGCCGCCGCCACTGCTGCCTCCCCTCTCGCATGTATGCGCTTGTTGTTCCCTCTGTTGCTTCTTCTTATATCAGCACAGCCTGCCCCCCTTCAGTGCGCATTAGAATTCCAAGAAGGGCGCACGAAATGAGCCAAAGGGTTAATGCGTCCTTCTCGTCTCGTATCATCAGCAACATCATCATCATTGTCTGCTAACAGCAGATACATGGATATTGAAGTTGTTAGCTCGCTATAACCCTCTTCCATTCTTTGATCATACAATGATTACGATTTGTGATATTAATATGGATTTTCAGCAAAAACAACCGAGTGCGAAGAGAATCATAATAAAGTTAATCGCCGAATGCGAGCGCAAATAGCACACGAATGTCACAATAATGAACTACTGCCGACTCTTCTTAATTGCAAACGCGCGCGCATTGGTCATTGCGACAACGTGCAACGACGATTGTAAAAACCTTAAGCCCTATCGTAAAATTCAGTGCAAATTCAGTGCGCGTCTCACGTCGTTTCGCGCAAACATCATTTATTTCACTCGCGTAAGCTGCACCCGTGTATCTGCCATCTTGCATGCTTAGTGCTTGTCGCCACTGTCAGCTGTTTGATCCTTCAACGCGAACATCAAGTGGACACTTAACGTAAAACATCTGACAGCGCACAAAATCAACGAACCTGCAGCGCGCGAAATGAACGACTAAAACTATCAAAACATCGCGCCGTCGAAAAAGTAGTGCAAGAGCTAAAAGTGAATATGTATGCATTTTCAACCATGTTTCCGCAAAAAATATACATTTAATTTAAACGTAATTTTTGCATATTACACGAGACAGGCGTGTAAAATAATGCATGTTAAATATTAATAAAATTCTAATTAGAACATGATCATTCATGAAGCCCGAAGGGATGGGAAAAATTTTAATTAAACTATCAACTTACATAATATGAAACGCACGAAGCTGCTCTAGAAGTGCGTGTGATAAGTTTTGTTTGCGTTTTACTTTCCGTGTGTGCACTCATGATTAGCACGTGAATAAATTATTAGTTTGCGCTAATTGCACTAAACGGTGCGCATTCGCAATTTATAAAACGCAGCAGCAGTGAGAACGCACACCGCTTGATAATTGGCGTTTACGAGCGTTCAATTCGCATTAATTCCATGCGTAATCAGCTTATAAATGTCAAATTTGTTTAATGCTATAAGATGTTGATACTAAATTTAATATGTGAGATTGTTTCATGGAATATATGCTAATATACAGGGAGTCCCAGCTATCACGCACCATAGGAATCTCAAAAATGGGTATAAATGTCAATAATTTATCATTTAACTGACATTTACACAGAGTTGTATCGAAACCGAACAGAGAATAAATAGAAACTTAATCATATAAGTGACCTTAATTTAATGGTCATTTTTAAATTTTCTTAAAAGTTGCATTAAAACGCCCCTAAATGATGGAAATATGCGATTTATAATTATAAGGTTTTTCAACCTGATAAATTAAAAAGGTAAGATTACTTTATGATTTTAGTAAGGGTGAAAACACCGTTTGTTTCAGAGAAATGTTTTTAGTAGAATTTTAATTTCTGCCGCCACCCTGAGGAAGTCAACAACGAAATTTAAGGGTAAATACCCCGAAGTGATCACTCATTAATTAAGAGGCTTAATTAATTAAGAAAATGTAAATTATATAGCGGAAAAGCATTAGCAAATCATTTTTGAATTTCGCAATTTAACTTGCACACACTAAACACATACACTACATGATAATTAACTTTTACGAGCGTTAAATTCGCATCAATTTTGCGCGTAATCAGCTTAATAAACGTCAAAATTACACGCGTCGCGCATGTGTACTTAAATGTTTTATTTCATTTTCTAGAAATTGAAATGAAACAAAGTGAATTGAAAAGGCGTTATGGAGTGTCACTCCGTAATAAATAAGAATGAACGCAGCGCGTGATTAGGAAATAGAAATGTTGCGCGTTAGTGACCTAGTTTGTTCAGCGAGAGATGAAAGACACCCATATGCAAACGCAACGCTTTAAATTGTTATTATAAGGAAACTTGTTCGGACACCAAACCAACTGCTAAGGTGTCTTAAATCAACAGCACCTCGCGCGCTCGCACGACAATACAAAACGATTCGTATCGACGCGCGACCGGTAACTGTGTTCGTGTAGGCTTTACGATTATTTCGTAAAGACAAAACTTGCGCGTTCCATGCCACTCTTTCGCTTACACCTCCGCAATGCCCATTGCGATGACATTAACGGACAAAGAAGCGATGAGATGAAACGACGTGAATCGTGTAATAAGTTTCACTTTCAGTTCACTCGATTGCGGACGGATAGATGGATGGATGCGAATTGTTATTCAATTATTCAACCCACACGCTGTATTCACACACCTTGTGTTGCGTTAATAAATTGTTAATAACGAACTCGAGTGCGTACTATTTGTTTATAACCTCCAAAGTGAACATAAAGTCATGAGATAATTTTCCTGGAAAATGTTTAAATCAATTTTTCAATTACTTACTTCCCTCCTGAGTCATAATTTTCGAACATTAAGCAAAGTTATATCAAATTAAATAATTACACCCACAGCTCAGCTCAGCTCATTTCATATGAAACGCCAATAAATAATTTCCATCTTGTCTTTACAACCGCTCATATCCGCGCGGTACGCCATGAAATTTTGCCATTAAATTATTACATAAACATCGCGTTAAATCATATCTTTTCTGTCAATAAATTACCGCAAGTCACTTCGAAAAGTTGATGAATGCAAAGTTTGTCGTCGCACTATTCGAGAAGAAAGGAGTTGGTAATTAAAGTAATAATAAAGTTATTATACGGATTTTGACAGCGTTTGGATGCGCGACACCTACACGCGCGTCAGCTCTTTCAAAACTCCTCTTCTTCCTTCGTCAGTCCCGCTAACTGTATCGTGTTTCTTTACGAAAGTGATTAAAACTTGCTTACTTTGTATGCTCACACGTATGACGTATTTGATTGTATCATAATACATAAGGGTGCGCAGTGTTCTGCATAAATAATAAAGTTAAAAGTTTAGCGTGTACACTCATTTCATTCCCCTGTGCGACATTATTATTTCCAAGTTTGTTGCTTCACTTACTGACTGCGCGCGCAGGAAGTACAAATAACGTTTTTCGCCTTGAAAAAAACACGGAGAACAATTGACCGGATGTTTTACTTCTTATAACGAAGAAGTGCGATTTAAATGACAACTGTTTATGAATCATCCAATGCGTTGTTGAATTTCCGAGTATGAATTAAGATTGAAATTATTCGCACAGAAATATTTAGATTACGAGTGGGAAAGTGTGTAATATAATTGAACGTTTTATAAATTCTAAGAAGCACTTATTTGCATATAATAAAATGAATAAAATGTCTAAGTTTAATAAGGGTGGAAACTCACGCTTGATAGAGTGACCATGTTAAATTATAATGATTTAAATATACCGGTTCTCGTATTAAAACGTGACTTTTTACCTAGAAAAATCGACAAAAATTTAGTGTACTTCTCATGCGATACTTCGCGATGCGCCTTATTCATAAATTAAACTTCATCATCTACCAAATAAATCGTCTCAAACTACATCTTATAAGCAGTCGAACTATTCTGAGAATCACTAACAGATATGTTAACAAGAAACGAAATCTGAAAATGTTCAAATATATTTTTCTAAAAATTGTCGTAGAAATTGCGCTGTGCCTTATCGTTAGGTAAGTTTTATGATCCGGGAAATACGGAATTTGCATGTAATTATTGTTCAAGTGAATTTTCTATAAAATTCTAAGATTAATAAAGGTGTAAACTCCCGTTTAGAGCCGACATCATATTAAATTATAATAATAAATTCCACAATAATATTTTCAAGTGATATTTAGATTATGTCTAGCAAAGTGTAATGTAATTGAAAGTTTTATTAATTCTTAGAAGAAGTTATTTGCATATAATAAACTTCCAAGTAAATTTTCTATAAAAATAAAGAAATTACACAAATGACTAGTTTGAAAGTGAAATTGGAAGAAACACGTTTATTTGTTTAACAAAAAAATGTAATTCCGAGAATAAAATTAACGTGAAAATTACTTAGAGAAGCAACAAACGCATTGAATCATCTCGTTATATTCGCGTGCGCGCAGTGCATGAGTAGAATATAGCACTCGGGCAAATGTGAAACGATGCCCGGAGGCCACGAGTTACCGAACTGTGGGCACAACGGAACGCAACGTCAATTCCGGCAGGTATTTCTTTGGCAAGTGCCCTCGCGCACACAGAGAGCTATCTCTGGTACGGCCACGAGACGCAGCACAGAGAGAATGGTAACAGTTGTTTCGAACAGGTGCAAACGTCAGAGAAAGGCAGCCGGAGTGTGGTAAGCCAGCCAGTAAGGGACTGCTGTCCCAGTTCGGCGCGCGCTCATCTCAGCTTTCGCCCGCTGCTATCGTCCCAATATACCTGCAGGCTCTCCTCTGCACGCCGGAATCAAGTCACGGCCACCACTGCCTTACTGCGCCACATTCGCAATACGGAAGAAGAGGAAGAAGGAGGCGAAGAAGAGGGAACAAGTCAAAGATTACAAACATATCCGGGTATCAAAGAGTCAAGAAGGGCGTCGAGAACCCATGGAAAATTCATCAAAAATTAGATCAAAAGGTTCAAAATCATCTTCTTTTCACAATCCATCCACGTCTCTCGCCTTTTACAGGTGGCGATTTTACGCAAACGCACCGTATCATATTTGTTGTTTGCGACGAGAGGGGGTGTAAGCAAGCAAGCGCACACAAATGAGTGTTGTTGATGATAATGTAAGCGCTTTAAACGTTTCATGGAATTATGAGGAAAGCCGGCACGCTTACATTCCGGATTACAACGCAGGCGCGCAATAAAGTGCGCCCTGTTGTACTTAGGGGTGCAAACGCATAAATTCCCGTCTTTATTACCGATGCGGATGACTAAATAATATTGGCGTCTCGTCATAAATCATGATTGGCCGTCGAGCGTGCTGCGATTGATATTTTAATAAATCACATTCAAGCCGTCGTTCGACCCCTTGCGATCGATTTGCGCGCCCTGCGGTTGCGCGCTTTTCTTCCAAGGAAATACACGCGATACATGATTAATTTGTTATCTGCTCGTCGAATAACACGCGTTTTATTGCGA
>JARJDV010009999.1:0-13793 GCA_030264675.1 Anaulacaspis nigra
GAGATCCTCTAAGAAAAGCGCAATGTTCTAGGACATCTGAGTTATTGTTTTCAGATAAAAGCACTAAGCCAGTCAGTTGGGTGATTCTTGCGGTGATCTTTTTGCCTTCCGATAGATATCACTAAACATGGCGCGAGTGCACGTCTCGCGAGAGTTCAAAGACTTGAGAAAAGTCGGGGAAAAATTGAGCGCCCACGTTTTCCCTCGAAAGTTTATTCTGCGCGCATTGAAATTTACTGTTGGAAAATGCCCTCTTCGGCAGCGTGTTATATTAGCGCAATTATTTTTTATCGTATTATCGACGGAAGCGCTGTGAAAATATCCATAATTTTTTTAAACCGAACCCAGCAGTATATTGCATTAAGGACGGGTTGTTATTCATTCTTATAGGACGTGAAGCAGTATGACATCGTCGTCTGCGAGATGAATGCACTTAAAAAGAAAATGGTGTTGCTGGTGCGCTGTAAAATATTATCGAAAACGCACGAAATACGGTCGCTCGTCGGCAATTACTTAGGGCTTAGCACGCAATCCAACATCGCGCCGAGGCGCGCGATACTTAGGACGAGAGGAGCGCTCGTTGTCGTTGCTCGCAACATGCATCTACATGGCCGAAGACCAACGATGACTACGTGCATAAAGCATCCTTCTGCGCGCAGGCCGAACACGCCGTGTCCTGAGAAGAAGGCGCACAAAAAAGTTGCACCACGATGGCAGCGTGTGCAAGCAAGGCATCGCGAAACGAAACGAAACGAACGAAACGCGCAAGCAAAGGAGGCGAAATTTATACGCGCCGCGGCTATATTTAACCGGCTTGCACCTTTCATGCACGCCTTTTCCTTTGGGATTTTTTGCGCCTTGACGCGCTGCATTGGCCGCATGCTTCATGGCGCTCGCATGCGTTTTGCGTTTGAGCGCGCTGAGCATGCGAAGAGGCTAAATAAGAGCGAAACGTGTTTGAATTCGCGGCGGCGCGCGATCATCGATCAAATATAAATAAATGTAGGAAATAAATAACGCCGAGTTCAACGCGCATGCAGCGGAATGAGAGATTTAATGCACGAGCGAAGCTACGCTCAATACGATTTTTCTGCATTCTATATTAACTGCCAATGGATTTAAATCTGCTGCAGCAGCAGCAGCAGGAGCGTGGTGCACGCAGCCGGACAGAAAGAAGTCATTGTAAATCAGTTCGTCGTTTTGCTTCACTTGCCACGACGCTTTTCACCATGTACCAGAAGTTGTTCCCTGAAATTTCCAACTTCAAAGCGCGCTGGCTGCTCGCAGCTTGACAGCGTGAATATTTAACATTTATGAGGAATCTCCGAATGCTGAAAATGCCAGAAATATTATTCTTTGAGCGCTTTTGTTCCAGGCTTCATACATACCAAATACATATAAACTTTGTTTAGTTTGTTCGCTGCCGGAAGATAAGGCTATCAGCAATGAAATGTGCTGGAAGTCGTATGGGGAGACGTTAGCGCAATTTACGATTGCAATTCGACGGTGCCGGCCTGCGCCTTCGCTGCTTCTTCGCCGCCGCCGCCCGAGCGCCATGTGTGCAGGCGCGCCGTAGTTCTCATAGGTTGTGCCGCCCGCCGCATGATACAATAAGAAGCGCATCCTCGCAACCACGAAACGAACCACCCGGAGGCGGCAGAACGCGTACCGGGGGTGGTAACGCTTCATTATAACGAAAACGCGCGTTTGTATACGGTACGAGTAAGCCGTTACATTAAGATTGATAACTGCACGAACATTTGCCGGCAAATATGTTTTCCGTAAATTTTCCGCCAGGATGCGTGCTGCTCCTAAGCGAGGACTCAATTTCACGGCGTAATTAAAACGCTTAATTAGGAAATATTTCATTAAACCTCACATGAATTAAGTCGAAAATCTTCTACGGCACGGAAATGTGCGTTATTAAACGTAAATGTCAAATAAAACTAATTAAAATATAAAAATACGAGTGCAAAAAAACTTTTGACATTTTTCGAGTAAGTTTGTAACGCGGAAAGATTAAAATTTTGCATTTCTCGTGTGCGACAGTGGCGAAACGACAAGTTGAAGTTGAAAATTGCTGAAACAGCGCCAAATGCGAAGCGAAACGAGCAAAATGGAAGGTTTATTACATCGAATGACCCAATAACTATTAAGATATCAATCTAGGGTGCATAAAAATTTAATGAAAAGCGCGCTGCGCCACGTACACACGCGCGCACGTTTCGTCTGCCTCCGGTGCGGAATTGCAAGCGGAGTGAAGAAGGCAGGAGCAAAACATGCACCGAGATTTTTTCGTCATTTCTTCACGTGCGCGCAATTTCGGCAACAAGGTTCCGGGCTCCGGGTTATTATCATGCAAACGCGAGATGACCGAACGATGGTGAGCGAAATGGCAACCGAAATCGCAGCTTTAATCACCGCGCTCCTTTTCGAATTTAAAATTCCCCGTGTTGCGCCCGTAAAATCTCGGCTTCTGCAGCACGAGGAAGGCTTACGCGTTAAAAATGCCTACCGCTGAAAAAGGTTGCAACGCGGAGGTTCGTTGGAAACGCTCAAGATTCCTCAAACCAGTTTTTAGTGCACACGCCACTGAAGATGAATTAGATTTCATCTCGTTCCACATGTCTCTTCCACGCAGTTATGAAATATTCTTTCGGATTTCGAAATACCTCCGACCCTGAGCCGTCTTAGACTGAAACATTTACAACGTTTGTACCACAAATCCCTAAAAAACGCGCAAGTGCTTGTTCGAGACGCATGAATAAACCCCTTGCAATACTTAAAAAAAAAACGAAGCACCTTGTAAAAAACGGCAAAGGCCTTGAGACTGCAATATTTTTCTATTTGTCCAAGGACGCGCTTTGGAAGGCTTGAATTTGCACTTCTAAGAATGTTTTTTTTTGTGCGTTGATGACTGGGTTTATGGACGCACCCTTTAGCGCGGGCAGCAAACGCACAAAAAACCAATATTCAATCGGAACGACCTTGTTATGCCATTATGACCATCGTGCGGCTTCCTTTCCTGCTTTAATATTACGAGACGCCAAAATGGAACAAAACCACGAGCAGTTATTGTCCGAACCGCGTCGGGCAGTTCAGCTACATGACCTCGAAACCGAAACAATTTGAGTTGTAAAATCGATTGTTTAGGGTTAGAAAATTGCCTCGAGTTTGATCTTCGAAGAATTTTTCGCCGGTCGAAGGGGGTGGGATGTTGATGCCACGAAGAGCAGCAAAAATTTAATAAGTATTCTACGCTTAGTTTGCCAAAGAGTTTGGTCGCGTAACGTGTTGGTTCTCGTGTGAAAATGTAAAGCCGGTGGTGTTAAGTAAAACGGTGCGAATAAAGTGCGCATTAAAATGCCAACGGAATTGTGTAATATAATATTCCAAATGTGTAATTAAATTAGGCTTTAAGTGACCATTAAGTGAACGCGCCGAAATGAATAGCTTAATATAAAATAATAAAACGGTGATAAAATAATAATCCGCGAAAGAAGCTCGAGCAGAATGCGCGGCGGCGCTCGTTCGCGTGTGTTTCGTGTATTTGTTGCATATGTGCAGCGTGTGTTTACAACTATGTGCGTTTTGTCTTCTTCTTCATTTGCATCGGTGTGTGCTGCACGTCGTGCTTGTCCAATTTACATGCTGGAATAATAAACAGGCCATCAAACGCGTCAATAAAACTGACATTGATGCGATTTGCTGAATGCGAATGGCTCCTGCTTACCAACAAGCACATGCTTGCCGTTTTATAGTGTTCTTATTTAATATACCGCTTTATTACTCGCAACTCGCGCATCCAAGCCACATTCGCGACCATAAAATAGCCCAAGTCGCGTGAAAATCTGCACTTTTTAACTCGTTTCATGCATAAGCCGCATGCGTAAAACAATAAATCATTTCGTGTTCTCTAAATGCGGTAGCCTAATATCAAACAAATTAGCATTAAATGTCTATTTGATGTGTAAACACAACACACAAAAAAGCGAATGTAAATAATAAATGTGTAATGTTTAATGTTTTAAATGAAGTAGCTGTAGCAATTGTACACACTTTGCTTTGGCGTGCTTATAGCGTTTTGCTCCCATTGATTTTACGATCGTTTTTACTGGCCATAAAAATCAAAGTTATGGCTTGTTTATGTTTACAACTGTTTAGTGTGTTGTAATAAATGTTGGCTTTAGTTACAATGGATCCCGTGAAGATGTGCGGCAGCCCATCAACAGTTACATCAAATGTTTGCGCAGAACCTACATCAACATCAATTGAATTGCGGATGGCAAGTGCACACACTTAAATTGCCCTTTTTTGTACACGTGCGCGCCGCGCTCTGCCGCATTTTGCATGCTGCATTGTCTTTTCGATTCTCGTCTGGTGGTAGCGCATCAAAGCGATCACTGACCACCACACCAATAAAACACAATCGTAAATTATCCACTTGACTGCGCCGAGCAGCGATTCATTTCGTGTTTAAAACTCATGAACGATTTTGATCTTTGTACTCTTCTGCATTTCATTTCATAACACTTTGCGGTTAACTTTAAGTCGCCTTAAATCCACCGCTTGCGTTTTACGCTAAATATTATTTTGATGTAATTTTCGAGGGACTGAGAGTGTAGTGAGAAAGTACGGCATAAAGTTATGTACCGTGTTATCAATGCTACGCCCATTTTGAAGTTAATAATTCATCTGGATATGGAGCACATTATTATCACTGATTAGTATCGCGAAATGGCAGCAGTTTTACGAGCGCGTTTCGTCCTTTTTGTCGCTGTAGCGTAACTCAGCCGCGATGCACTTATATCAACTACTTTATTCATAGTTTGATTCGAATCGCAGTGAATGCCCACTGATTCGTGCCCGTAATCGAATAGCAAACTAAAAATTATGCACCGACGTCGTGCCGCATACTTTACGGAGTTTCTATACTATCCGTGTACTCGTTGCATGTTTGCATGTTGCATGAAACTGATAGAAAACTGTGTAACGACGCTGATAAAAAATGAAACTACTACTACCACTATGTGCTACGTATCCAGTGTAAGCGCATTAAACATTCATAAACAAAATTATATACTTGCTACTTCATGCTCGATTTTATCCTGCATGGTGTTCACATTATTTGAAAAAAAAAAGTAAATCTGCACAACGTGCATCAAGAGCATAATGATTAAATTAATTGGAAGATAATTTGTTAGTTAATTTAATCACTTTAAATATAATATTTGTGCGCCATTTTACAATGCGAGTATCTTTCCGTCGCATGGAGCTCAAGAGCGGCTGCCATCTTCTTTCGACGCTCAAGCGCAAAGCGGAGAATAAAGAACTTCAAGGTTTCGACTAAAAATATTCAGAGGTTTTCATATTATCTGTGAACAATTTTTACTTTAATTAGCATGCCATGCGAAATGTTTTAACCAAGTTAAATATTCATGAAATAATAATTAGAATAACACGTTCGTATCAGTAGCTATTATGGTCGTTGGAGTTGAAAGCAACGAAAAAGTTGATAACACAATTATAATTTATAATTTATGCTAATGTCATGAAAGACCTTTATGAGAAGCTGTTCTCAAAATAGCAATTTCAAACGAGTATTTAATATTTATATGAAATTAATATCACTTGAAAATATCGAAAATTTAGAACAAGTAAAAGTCGCACAATTGCTTTGGGCCATAATTTAACATAAATGAATGTGTTATCTTTTTAAAAAATATGTGAAATAAGTTCGGGACAAGATACCTTTTTAAAAGCACTTGTGATATCATTGAAGATTCACTTTAGTTCATTGCGCTTGGTAGTTGAGTGGCAGCCGTAACACCCCATGTTATGCTCCGTTTATAGACACCGGAATAGCGCGTTTATAAACCCCGAAGCGTGGCGTAAAGGGCACCGTTTTCATTTCGTAGATTATTATTGCGTCCCCTTATTTCTTCTTCGTGCCGCGCGCTCTGCGCACCGACCGTATTACCTATTTATATATCAACATACTTTTCCTCCAATTGGCACTACGTCCAATCTCTGCTCACTCTCAGGAGACCCTGACATTTCTCGAATTTTGGGTCTGATTCTGTGCCCAGCAGCAACACGACGCGTCGTTCGGCAAACTTAATCAATTTTATTGATCTTCGCTGGGCGGCGAATCATCTGTATCATCTTTCCCGAACAGGATTCGGCCGTTCATAATATCCGGCGAGTACTCAATGCACCGACAAAATCATACCCGTAATGATAATCTGCGTGTGCGCGCGGCTATTAAAGGCAATTATACCGAAATTACACCGCAGGACGAAGAACAACGCGAGCACGCAGCGTACGCATCGACGAAAACGTATAGGTGCATTTCTCGGCCAGCAATAAACTAAATGCCTTGCAGAAATTAAATGCATGCGCAATGGGTGTTGGCGAAAAGACTGATCGCTGATTACGCGTATTGTGCAAGGCAGCTACTTTTTTACTGTTAAGCCAATTTTACGTAATTAACGCGCATTATTTTTGCGTTATGACTGCAACTACTGCACGTTTAGTTAATCGTGAAATGGACGTTGGGTGTGGCACCGAATCGCAATTTAAAAATGCATCAGAATTATTTATGAAGCATGCCATATTTTTCAGGACGAAAGTTGATACACTTTAATTTACTGAAAACCACTTGAGAACTAAATTCATTTCTTCTTTTCTTAACTCTGATCAGCGTTGTTTATTACGCTTTCCATATTTTCGAGATGAAACTCGATACCTACTTATTAATCTACTGAATTGCATTCGAAAACTAATTTGGTGTTTTCCTTCCTACTGAATAATATGAATAAGGCTGGTTGGTATTAGTCGGCGCGATTGATTGAAATTTATAAAGTGCTACGAGTAGTTAAGCGCACATTGCATGCTTCGCAGGTCGACAACATTGAACGCATTTCAAAATCCTTGCTTTCATTTCACTTGCATCTTAACGCGAGCGTGCGCGCATTTTCCGACACTCGTTGATGCCTCATACGTGTTGTGTTTTATGCATGAGGGTCACAAGCATGGCTGGTACGCACTTTAAAATTATCTCAAGCAGTCTACAGCGACGAGACGCGATCCCGATCTCCGCGTAAAGCAAACCAGAGCAACACACGCAACAACTAAAATGTCTGACGCTATGGATGGTCGGTGCCACACGAAACGGGCACTGACCCATAATTTAATATTCGAAAAGAAACAACATATTCCACATAACAAAACACGCGCTACTACTTTTATCACGTGTCGAACTTGAAATTAATAACCGCCGAATGCCCCGAATGTGTTATGATGGGTTATCAACATTCAAACACAAATTACTACCTTCTGAATTGTAAGTGTAACCCATTCGATTTGTTTATACTCCACTTGATTGCGAAGAGTTCAAGTTCAAAAAGCGTGGTACGATTGGCCGATGTGTGTATTGAATATTCCGATACATTGAAATATCAATTAAATATCATCATGATCATCTCAAGAATTGGACGAAAATTGCTCCTAAACTCGCTGGCAAATGCTTTGAATGCGCGCGTTCAATGGTTTCAATGCCTTCGTAAAGCTGTGCTCGAGCTACTAAAAGCGACTGTAGTGAGCACGCTTTAATATTATTGATCTATAAAACTGGCAACTACCAGACTCTGCTTTGCTGCAGGCAGCCAAAGCGGGCTGTGTGCTGCCCAGGAATAAGGATCGAATGCGCTGCGCAGCCTGCAGGATCGAGCGAGAGGATTTCTCAATTTCGACGCTGCGCACGAGTGACAAAGACGCAGGCGGTTCAAACTTGTATTCAGCGCTCGACGCGAAGTTCACAATGCCAAACAAAAACAACAACTTCGCAGGCGCTCACCAAGAGACCATGCGAAGACGCGTTGCAAAACGTGTTTTCAGCGCGTACTCGCCGCGCACCGTTTATATGATTCAATGTTCCACAGTTTACGACAACGTAAATAATTTGTAATTTCGTAAATTGCGCATTATTTAATTAAAATGCCAATTGCTAATTTGCTTTTATAACTCACCCCACCAGTCGCTTGCTTGCAGGACGTCGAACGATTGCAGAACTTTGGAAACCGAGAATTTCGAGTTTAATTTTGGACTAAATGAAGTAAAATTAGAAAATCGGACGTGATTTTATTTTAGAACGAGGCACGCACACGACGCATGCATTGATGCCGACTGGTTTGGCGTGCTTTTTCGGCTGTCCCCAGAGTAGGGGAATCGCTTAAGATGGCTGACATAACCGCTGCAGTTGTGGTCCGGAGAGACCCTTTACCAACAGCGTCAACACACCCAACAGTTCGAAATCCTGCATGACGCGAGTTGTTAGTTGCTAGTGCTAGTGCAGCGTTTTCGTCAAATTCAATTAGATTCCAATGTGAAACGTGCTCCTTGAACGCCTTCGTATCACATCTACGAGGTAAGTTTTTACTCATCTTTCTAATTAGATCTTTCGTTGATGTATTTTCGTGCAAGGCAGCCTTTATGGAATGCAGTGCGCCGAGTTAATGCCGTTCTGCTTCCAAAACGAACGCGTGAGCCTGCGCTTGCCGCTGCTGTCGCTCCTGGAGAGAGAGTGGTTTTCGCGCCGCGTCGGCCGCCACGCCACGCCCTTTCCGCCAGGCGGCCATTAAAGCTCACTACCGCATTGCATTCTGGGTGATTCAAGCACAACGCGCAACACTGTAAAAGCTTTCAATGTGTTTTTATATAAAACGTCACTGATTGATTTATCGCTCGCTACGAAATGAAATGAATTGACAAACAAATTACCAATATACAAATCAATTGCCATGCGCTGACGAATAGAGTTAATTGAGGTGTGTATTTTGCAAAGTGGAGAGTCACGGTGCAATGCGCGTTTGCAGTTAATTCATGCGATTGATCAACAAAGCCCATGGGACCACTCTTCCTCTACTCTTCTCGGTTGAGTGGAAACTCATCTATGCGATGCAATTTACACCCGTACCTGTACGCGCCTTATTTACAACATTTAATTACAATCTAAATAGAATCTACGCGCGCGAGCTTTTCTAGCCCATAAATCAAGAAGGCATGCACTTTGCAGGACAGCAAATTGCGAACCAAATTAATTTTGAATTTGGGCTTGAAACTTCCTACGCACTGCCTGCAAATTGTGCGCGATGCCGCTGAAAAGCAACTTACTGTTCCCGGCGTGGCATAATAAAAGCGATTTATTTATCGACTTCAATTTACATTGATTTGCATCGTTGCATTAATCGATTGCGATTGCATTTTAAATCCCGCCAGCCGCAGCTCTGCGTATGGTAAATCTTTAACGGAATGAGAAACGAGCGACTCCCGAGTCTTAATATTTTGCTTGCAAATCGCATGAATCATGGCAGGGTTTCGCATCGCTGTGTGCGTGCTCATTTTTCGCGCGCTCGCACAAGGTTTGCTTCCAACCGCGAATCGTAAATCGTGAATGTCATAAATCCAGCTGGTGCAGCGTGTGCGCGCGCGCGTTCGCTGCTCTCTCCCGGATAAAGTCGACGCTGTGATTTAAGCGCGATGAATTATGCAAGTCGCTATGTGTGTAAATTTCGTTGGAATATGAATCTTCAGCTAGCGCAAAAATTTGTGTCTACAATACGAATTATATGAGATGTGAAACAATCCGCGAAATTGTCAATTTCTTTTGGATAAATGAAAATTCAATTTTGCGCATGGTTATGGGACTTTTATGGGCTGCTAAATGGCCGTTGAGCCGGCGCGATGTGTTTAACAATCGTCGATTAAATACAAGTGTGCGCGCAAAGGTAGCAAGTGTAAAAACTTGTGCAATAATTGTTTACGTGCTCTCGGCCGGTGCTTGTTGCTTGTTTGCTCGGCGTGTTTCGATTCCTCATTTCGTTTCATGGATGTCAATATGCGCTTTTTTCTCGCGCGCATTGCAAGTAAGTGTTGCTCAAAGTTGTTGCGCGCTCACCTACTAGGAGTGTGCGTGCACTTAGCACGTGCAATATCGGTGTACTTTGTATGTTTGTTTTTCTTCATTCGACAGCGGCGGCGACGGCGGCGGCGTGCCGAGCGCGAATCGGTGGTGGCGTAATGTGATGCTCTCGACCTTACGACTCAACTTTACGAGTAATAAAAAGCCGCTTTACGACATTTTAACGTGCCGTTACCACTTTTACTAACTACTAACAAGCCTCATTACGATACTGCAATGGGTTGCGTTTATCCTGCGATAATATTGCACACCCTCCTCGGGAAGACGCACTCGCGCACGCTCCCCACAAGGAAAAACTTATTTTGAATGCGAATAAAAACAAAAAACACTTAGGTTAATCGAAGCGCAATCATCACAAGTCGCTCTTGACGACTTTGGAGCCTTCGTGACCCATTATAATCGGCAAGCAACCGCAATCCATGAAGCGAAGGACCTTCGATCTGTTTTATTACCGTTATAGACATTCGTGAACGGGCGGAAAGGTTGGATCCTCCATGCTATCTAGAACAAACAAGCGAGGAATCACATTACAACGTGTTTTTTCAATTTTTTCGATCTTCCTTATGCGCCTTGTTTGTGTTTTGCTCCTTTATTTTTTCATCGACAAGCGAATGATGTTTTTTATTTCTCCCCGGCTGGCATGCATATAATGAAACGAGAAATAAAAATAGGGAAGACGTACTTTTTATTTGCTCTTCTTCCGTTCCTGTCTTTCGGATGCCTGCACAAACAAAGCGATAAGCAAGTTCTCACGATAACTACCCGACAAATAAGACCAAACAAGCGCTTAAGCAAAATTCATCATCAGAACGGAATTTTTTAAATTATCATAATTTTGTCGAGAGTATTATGCAAATTACCAATGAGAGAATAATTCTACGATTTGATATTTACAATGTGGATATCTCTTATCACATACTTTTATTTTGTTCGCGTTTGAACTGCTTATTGTATCTTCTCTGATGAATAAAAACTATTCATAAACGCAGACGCACTGATAACACCATGAAATAAACAAATGATTATGTCTGATCAATCAATTAATCATCATCATAAATTTCTATTTCTCTCATTGTGCTTTTGCAAGTCATGTTATTTTTTTGCTGGCTAGAAATTTTGCAAGTATGTTAGAAAATTATTACGTGTCGTATGAATAATGAACGAACGAATCTAAATATAAATTTGTGTCATGCGTTTGCCAAAACATCATAGTTCATAAATAATTTAGCACCTAGGGAGTGGTGTTATTTCTGCAATCTCACCAACGCGCATCCTGCAGCCATTTGACCGTTTGACTTCATCGTCAATGCGCTACCATTGTCGATGTTATTTGCCATTTGCACGCCGCTTCTGCGCTATCCTGGCGTACGTGCGCAAGGATCGCGAGCGAGGGCGCGTTTGCGCGCACGCGAAACGATTTCGGCGGCTCGTTCCGTTGGTCGTTGGCAGTGCGCGCCAACGACTTCTTATTGACCATAAAACTACCATTGTATTGATTGTAAATGTTTTTCTCTGCGCACTCTCGCATCCTTGCCGCTTCTCTCTGTCCGTTGCACGCGCGGGTTCTGCGTGCAGCTCTGCAGTTTTGGGTCTGGCAGAAGCTGCTCCCAATAACGATCCATTCCCTTGCCGAGCGGATGGTTTTCTGCTATCGCTTCATGTGAGGCGCCACAACCTTTGAGTATCTTCTTTTTCAAGAATTTAGAACAAATTCTTGTATTTCAATTAACCTTACTACGGAGTCATTGAAATTAATTGGGATGATGACCCAATTGTTGCATTGTGCGTGACGACGTCCTTGTTGATGACGGTTAGTGGGTCCATTGCATTTTGGGCATTCAACTAGCTCGTAAACTGATGCGTTTTACGACTTGTTGTCATCGTAGCTGGCTGTTCCGTGGCGCATAAAAATCAAAATTTTTGAAGTGCTCCGCTCTCGTAAATCCTCAGCAGTGCGCACGTCCTAATTCAATTGCATGCAACCATCCGACTCGGTGCTCTCGATTTGATGTTACGGCGTATGACCCATTATGGCGCCCGTTCCCTTGACGGTTATTCATCCCATCCCGACGCAACGACATTGCTCAAATCCCCTTTAAAAACTCCTAAAACCAAATGAAGTCGTCAACATTATGAATATAATGATTATGCGGTCGTAAACTTACAATAAAATATGCCCGAGCCAATTGAGCAGCTTTTATAAAACCATTTCTTCTCTACGGTGCGGTTGGTGCATGATTACACATTAAACCATGACTTTCAAGGGTGAATTTATCTTTAGGGGAGTGCCAGGTAAGCGGAGACATCGAATAAGGCATTTGTGAATTTTCTTGAGTACCATTTTCGGAAAACTTCCCAGATTGGGTTACCCAGGGTGTCACACATTTGAAACCATCGATCACATAAGTTTTATGGCCGTTTGCGGTATTTTCAATGCATTTTGGAGCAATAAAAGTGATTTTTAGTGGCACTTTAACTCGTCGTAAATGTCAGCCGCTCAATATCAACAATCTTCCATAACATCAACATTAGATAAATGTTGTATTTACATCGTGGAAAGATTATTACATGAAAAACACTTAATGTCTCATCAATTTAGATATAAATTTTCCAAATTTTGTTCAAAATTGGTCAAATGCGAGAAGAGAGCTAAGAAACACTTCAGATTGAGATGGCTGCGCGCGTTCCTGAGTAATTTACGATACATTCGTGGCGACACATCGAAATCGTTTTACGACCTTGTTAAATGGCAGTTAATAATCCTGACATTATCGTCGTGCGCCGAGGATGACGACCACGACAAAGTCCGCGTACCAACGAGGAGCAAGCGCGCTTTTATGCGTATTAAATGAAGTCGTTTCTTTCGCTTTTTATTGGCGTTTTATATTTCATTTTACGATTATTTTATTGTCTTGTTCACTACCTCATTTTATGGGCGGCATAATGCAGACGCTTAAAAGCGCTTCAATTCATTTGTGTAAACATTTACAAGCCACCTTTAAGACTTGCTGGTTGCTACTGCGCTCTTTAAGTGCTTCGAAATGACCTTACCGACGCGTGCCGCTAATTTTATACGATATTTATGTAATTGCTGGCTGTAAAAGAGCAAATGCTCTCTTTAAGTGTCAATCCAGCAATAATCATGCCTTCGAGGACCTCGAGTACATCGACTAAGGTGTTACAGATGATGTGGATTTGCCAGAAAAGGATTATTTCTTATACTCCTTAAAAAGTTGTTTCAATTTTTCCACTGGGATCCGACAACTTGAGCCCGTTGTTCATAGAGAGCGTCGTGTACATCGTGCCGCAACACCCAGGATGTTTTAGCTTGTCGCTGTGAGTTGAACAAGGACGTTGCCAGTCGTATTGTTGGAAGGGATGACCTTCCCGCGGTATGCATGTGTTCGTGCGGACCCACGCGCAGAGAAGCTTTCAGTGGGCGCCGTGACGAATCCAATTGCCATTGGTTCGCTCTCAGCTCCCTTCCATCAAGTTCCCATTGTTACTATCTCCTTTTTTCTTCATGACCTCATAAGTGCCAAGTGCTTCTTTGTCATACTTGTTATCAGCATGCTAAAACAAAATTTGTCCATATTTAAATTATAATTCAAATAAATAATTAATTTTAAAAATATTACAATAGTCTCGTTAATGATCTTTAATTGTTAGCCCTTGTTGTGCACATAGGGAAGTGTTTTTATCGTCGGAAGGAGAGAGAGAGAAGAAAAAGTTTGTTGACAGTTTGCAAAAGTATTGGAAGAATCCAATTGCAATCGAATGGGTTCATGCTACCATTGAGGCGCACTCATAA
>JARJDV010010011.1:0-11227 GCA_030264675.1 Anaulacaspis nigra
GTGTTTTAGCCCAGTGTGCTGTTGCTGACTCTAACATATCTAATTTCCAAGTTATTCACTTAAACTGTTTTGAAAATACCTCCCCCATATTTTAAAATACAAATACAATTTTTTAAATTGAAGAATTACAAGTAAACACAATTTTACCGTTTTTCTAATATCTACTCGGGATTTTGTCATTCTGCTGCCAATATATTTTTTAAATTGCCGGAAGAAAATTCAAGCAATCAAATATTTGTACGATGAGTGAGTCAAATTCGTATATCTTCTTCTTCTTCATTGCCGTAAGTCGCCTATCGCGAAAACAGGCGATTCGTCTAACCGTAATAGCGACTTGACTAGGGTAGTCTATGAGCATATATGACTACAATGCATTGTACCCATTGCAATGGGTAGGTTGGTGTCAGCCTTAGCCAAGGTGAAGAAGACTTAATTTTCGGCAGTCAACGGTGGTGGTATGATTGCTGGAGCGCGTAGTTCACTACTAAATTGCTTAATTTGATAAAAATTACTATACTTACCACTGGTTATCATGCATAATTACCGATTATTATAAATGTAATTTACACACCTTACATTACGAAGTGGTAGTAGAAATGCCTCTTTTACCCATTTTGAGCGTAGGCTAAACATCTTACACCCGACACGACCCGGTTTCGTTGGTTGATTTTTGTTGCACATTCAAAAATTAATATCTCGACAATTAGACGAATTAGAACAGCAAGTATTCCGTCAGGGTAAACAATAGAGCTTCTTCTGCTCGCATGCCAAATTTCATATCGATTGGTTGGTAAGTTAAGTAATTTTTCTCAAGAAAATTGAAATATACTTGTATTAATTTAAAGTCAACCAAATTTTCAGCACTTTTTTGTTTATTAATTTTGTATGTAATACATCGAAAAGAATCGTGAGTATTTTTAAAAATGTGAATAATTTATTAGTTTAAAATTGTAAAAAGAATGGTATAGAATCAGTCATTCAGGAATTATTTGGTCTTCTCTAAGAATTAAAATTGCTTAAAGCCAGGCTTAATCGTTGTTGCATTGTATTGAATCTTTCAATGTAGCTGTCTACGTCTTCCGCAAGTTGACTTGGCGACGCTAATGGTCTGGAAACAATAAAATGATATAATGAAACATTTGTTATGGTTACAGTATAAGATTGAGCGAAGACTTACATTCGAGCACCAATATCCTTACTAGGCGGTGATAACCCCGACCACTCAATACTCGAAGTAGTCGCGCCAGAGGCTCTAAGATTATGTGAGCCAGATTTGAAAAGATCGCGATTGAAGTGTTTGCCATACACCGGCTGGCCAATTTGAAAGTGTGCTCCTAGTTGGCAAGTTCGAAATTTACGTTGTAGGGATAAATAGGCGCTGCATCGTGTACCACTATGCCATCGTTTTACCATGTATTGCATCCTAAAGATTGCGATGCACACGATAACCGTGGATCGAAAACGAGACAATGCGTTGCATTGATGTCGTGCATGTTTGGGTTTAAATTTGCTTAGTGGATACGCAAGAGAGCTCTGATAAGATGATAATAAACTGATCAGATATCTCTTTTGATACGCAAGAGCGTTTCGATAACTATCAGCTCGTAGATATTTACCGAATACATGATTGCCCTGCAACTGTAATGTATTTAATAAATTAGTTTACAAATTTCAATTAGCTACTTACATTTGTCGCGAGATCATAAGAAGGCTCCTCGTAATTTCGAATCTTGTCCAAGAGAAGATTCTTTTCTTCTGCCCATTGATTCATCTGTTGCAATTTTTCTTGTGCTAGTTCATCAATAAATGTGCGACTATGCTCAATCTCACGGACCTTAGACTCTAGCTCAACCTTGTTCTGCAATAAATTATCTTTTAAAGTGCGAACCCTTTCACCGCCTTCCGAAATGCGCGCTTGAAGCTTTTCAATCTCTTGTTCTTTTGCTTTAACCAATTCTTTGGTGTACGTTAGTGCTGACTCTGCCGCTATTTTCGCTTTTCTTATTTCCTTCAATTCCAGCTTCAAATTCGTTATGTCCAGTTTGCTTTGGTTCAACTCTTTTTGCAACAGTTGCGCTTGAATGTTCACCATTGATTTATACTCTGTGCTGGTACTAACACTGTTTGACTCCTTTTTACGCAAGTTATCTATTTCGTGTTCGAGTTGCAATCGGATTTGCTTCTCCTTATCAAGTACGGCCACAAATTCGATCTCATTTTCAAGTGCATCCTGTAACTTATGTTGCATTTGATTCATTAGATTCGTATCTTCATTCTGAATTTCAGCGCAGAGTTTTTGTTGATCTTCAATTGTGTCTTGCAATTGCTTAATTGTTTGCATTGATTGGTGCAATCTTATTTCCAAGTCTCTCATCTTTTCTTCAAGTCCTTGTTTTGCCTTATGCTCAATGATCAACGCAGCTTTAAGCATGTCTGTAGTAGTGGTGCCATCACCCTCAGCGAGTGCGCTAATGATAGTCTCGTCCAGGTGGGCAGAATCATGGAGCTGTTGGCGTACTTGTTCTGCAATATCATCCGAAGGTGTATCAATTTCGATATCCGCACTCAATTGTGCATTGCGTTGCTGTTCGCGCGCTAATTTTTCGCGTAATTCATAAACATTACCAACTTCGTTTAGTTTGCCCTTAATTGTTTCTAAATTAACACGCAATGTTTCGCTATCTACTTTCATCGTATCAATTATTTTATCCTTTTCATTAACAAAGTCTTGCAGATGTATTATCTCGCGTTTAAGGTCGTCAATGGTTGCCTTAAGTTTAACAATTTGTAGTTCTTTCTCAGCGACTTCCTTCTTCTGCAATACATTTTGCAGCTCATATTTTGATTTCTTGATACTCCCCACGTCCACTCTATCTTCTTCGTGCGACCTTTGTAATTTTTCTTTTAATTCGCGCTCGTATGTTAACAAAGTATTGAGCTCAATCACCTCGCGATCATGGGCTACTTTGTGAGCCTCCAATTCTCTGCGCGCATCTTGTATACATATAACTAGGTCCGCAACTTCCTGTTGCGACAACGTCAATTTGTGTTTAAATTCTTCATTCACAATGACTTTGTAATTTTGAAACTCACTCTGCAAGCTTTCATATTCTTTTACTTTATCCACCAATACCTCTTCCTTGTGATCCAATAATTTAGTCAGTCTTTCTTCGTTGGATTTTATTACCATTATGCTGTCGCGAATAGAATCCAGTTCATTGAATTTTTTTTCCACTTCCCGTTTGTCTCTCATGAGCTTCAAGTACATATCATCCTTTCGCCGAATATCACTTTCCAATGCTTTTAAAAGTTGTTCTCTGTCAATAAGATGCATTTTAGTCTCCGCTAACTCCACGCGCAATTCCTGCACTGATTGCATTTCCGCATTTAATTTATCATGCAATTCTTGATATTGTTGATGATCCATTACTTTCGGTGAAGTTTCATCTGCGAAGTGTACGTGTCGCTCGTAGGATTTGTGAATTTCCGTGGAATTTGGCTTCGCCAGCGCGGAACTCGTACCGGCTAAGTGATGCAGGCGCGGAGAGTCAGCCCGCTCAATCGAGGAGATATCTGGGGGAATTGCAATTGAATGTAAATTGGCCATATTTCGCAATTTATCCGGCGATGTAACATTGAAATATGATAAAAGATTACGTGGAACTTCGTCTCGTTTTTCGGTGGAATTGAAGGTCCTATAGAGCTCAAACTGCTTCTCAGTGTCTTCAAGTTTACAGCGCAAAACGTCAATATCACGATTTTTATCGGTTATAATGTTATCAACGAGGCCTGGTAATATTTGGGCGCTAGTTATGTCACTCTCAATTTTCTTGCGCAGTAAATCATTCTCGACTTGTAGTTTGTCTAACTCAGCCTTTAACAAAGGCGCTTCAGAGTCTTCCAGGGCTGCAATCAATTCGTCTTCTCGATCTTTTAGCCGTTTCTTGGTTTCCTCGATAACGACATTTAACTGCTTAATGGTGCTCTCTCGCGACTTCAGCTTTTCGCCCAGTGTATCCAGATCCGTCTCTAGATCGTAAATGCGCATCTCCAAAGACGCATTCGCTTGCTTCTGTACGCGCTCAGTGCGAATGCGTTGGTCGTCCAGGCGCATCTGCAACGATGATATGCAAACTATCTGTTCGGACACTTGCTCCTGAAGAACATCACGCTCACTCGTTAGTTGCGCTTGTTCTTCTTTGGCACGCTCCAATTGCAACTCCAAGTCCTGGATGCGTTTCAATGAGGAATTCTCAGTTCTTGCTTGCTTCATTAGTTTTTCCCGAAGTCGCGCCAATTGTTGTAATGTTACTTCACAATCATCGCTATTAGAGTTGGGTGTTTTCGGGCGAATATGATCTTGAACTGACATTTCTTCAGACGGCGTACTGCACGTCGTTTCAGCCTTACTGCCTACGTATAACGATTCAAAATCACGAATATTCTTGTCTACTGATAGTTCCAAGTCGTGCAACTGAAAACATGGATCATCGATAAAACATACGATTCGCAGATAAAGTATCATACAACGTACCTGCAGTTGAATATGTTTAATTAAGCCCTCGTTGCCGACGATATCATTGGTGCGTCGCAATTCGCTTACCTCTTCCTGAAGGTGAGCGATGACATCCTGGAACTTTTTGCTACTGCTAGCCGCTTCCAACTGCGCAACCAACTCGTCGTTTGCCACACGTTGTTCGTTAATAAGCTCCTGCAATTCCACGACGGTTTTATTTTGGACCTCGGCGCGCAACTCAAGTTCTTGAATAATGTCGCGCAAAACTGCAATCTTCTCAACTGCTTGCGCACGTTCCACATTTAACTCATGATTCTTTTTATCCCTATCTTTGATCATTTCCGACATCTCATGGAGCTCTCTTTCATATTTCTGCACCTACGAGGAAATCAAAATGTAACTTAATAAATGCTTTACTTTACAATCAATATATCATAGTTCTGTTTATCTAATGGAACTGTAGAAACGTATAGAAAACTGAATACAGCGGAAGAGACGAAAAATAAATATAGAAAATCCAAAAATAACTCTAAACGTGCTCAGTGAGAGGAAGTCTACGTTCAAGCAATTTTATAATACGACCGTTTTGACTTACTTGGCGCTTCCCTCTGTGCACCCGCCACGCTTTATCGCTTGCAAATGTGGTCCTCGTCGCTAACTATTGTAACACCCATAACCGAGTGCAATATTAATACAAAGCTAAATATTAATTGTAAATGGGCTTATAAACGTATTAATTTGTTGAAAAAGTGAATGTGCGATTAGTGCTTAAAAAGTACATGCCCAAGCGACTTAGGGCAGATGTCCAACCTACCTCCTCATTCACGCGCTCAAACCCGGCGCGATCTTTATCGCGTTCTTTAAGTTGTCCTTTGAGTAAATTAATAGTCCGCAGTGCCTCATCACGCTCATGTTCGCGTTCGGCGGCCTGCTCGTCGAGAAATGATTGCGTCGATTTGAGCTTCTTATCCGCAGAGTCAATCTGTACGTCATCCGGCAATATTGAAAGTCGAAAGCACGAATCAGCAATGAACAGAAGCACGACACAAAATGACAACATAGAATAATAATAACATACCTGCTGCGTGAAATCATAGCGATCACGTTTTAAGTCGTCGTTGAGATTCTCACATTCCGTATACAGGTCCTCAATCGTTTTGAGGACGTTTGGCGGGACAGTATTCTTGAATTCAGCGACGATTTGCCGCGCCTGTTCGTAAAGTTCAAGCATTTCTATGCGCACCCGAGTACTTGCGTGCAGTGTCACAACCCCAAAACCTTCGGAAACAATCTCCTTACGTCCGTACTCGATGAGTTCGGCAATTTTACCCCTGGCGGCTCGAAGTTCCCTCTCTGTGATCTGATACTTCGCTGTGGCCTCTTCTAATTGTTGTTCTAAGCTGTGGCGTTCAAATTCGAGAGATTTTGCTAAATGTTTCGCCTGAGTTAATTCGTCTTGTGCGTCTAATGATTTTGTTGCATCCTGTGGTTGTTTTAGCGTTAATGCCAGTATTGCATTCGCATCGGATCGCAAGCGTTCTAAACACGCGCCCAATTGATTTCGAAATTCTAATGACACGTTCAAGTCACTCTTGTCAATTTTGTCAATGAATTCTGTTATATTTGGCGCTAAATGCAATCTCCTTGCTGACGACGTATCTGTTGTTTTCGACGAGCTTGACATTGACATATCGTTCAAATTGAAATCACTGTCGGAGTCGTGCACCGACTGCTTCGCCAGTTCATCAAAAAGAGTCGTGTTCAATTCCTCCTCACACTGAGAGAAGTACTTGTAGCTTTCTATAAGTAAGTTGCGCAATGCGTTTGTTGTTTTACGCTCCTTTAGCACATCGCCACCACCAGTACTGCTGCTGCTATCCTCCGAAAAGTCAAGGGAGCGACGTGCCGCTCGACAGGATGAATCTTTTGGTGCTTTAGCTCGATCAATCTTCAGTTTTTCTATTTCTGCAACGTGCTGCACGCACATTTCATTGATTTGACGAACGTATTTTTCGCTCAGCTTGTTACGTATTTCAAGAAGCTCCTTCGGCCAATCATCATCATCGCAATTGCTGGCTGCAAGCATCTGGATACAAAACGCTTAACGGTAATAGTAAGGCCAAATGTTAATGAAGCAAGAATTTACCGTGATATGAGCCTCAAGAGCAGATGCAATTTCTAACTTAGCTAGTACAATTTCTTCGCTCAATTGAACCTGATAGCTTTTGACAATTCCAGCAAGTTCAAACTCACCAGAATCTGCCTTTATGTTTGATATGAAATATGAAATAATAAAATAATGACGTTGCAAGATTTGTATTTCAATCATACCTGAGTTGCCACATGTATTTTAATTCCTTCATGAACGTTAATCTTATTCTCATTATTGTCGTGATGACGTAAAATTGTGAGCAATAATTCCTTCAGTTTTTGGACGGCATCATTTTGACCCCCTTCCTGAAACGTTTCTATTGCAATCTGAACTTGACGCATTAGGTGAGTTAAACCAGCATGCTGCTCTGATTGTGTATCATAAGTGTCCATCAAATTGCCAGATAAACTGAAAAATTAAATAGTTGCGTTAAATATTCACTGGTAAAAAATAAGAATAACTTACTATTCTGCACACTTCTTCTCATAAAATTGTCGAGTATTGTCCATATCGCTAGCGTGCGTATTTTTGAGCTGTGCTATATCGACTTGGTGAGCGGTTTTACATTCGTTTATTTTCGAACTTATATGACTATCTACTTTTTCTCGCATTTCGTGCATGAAATCCGCGTTTCCCGGCTTCAAGAATGCATTCATTTTATCATACAGTGAATTTAGTTCATCATCAGCACGCCGAACGGACTCGGGGGATTTATTAAGGCACTTGCATAATTTACAATTTTTTATATATTCCACTGCATCTGCCAATTCTTTTTGCAGACACTGAATGTCCTCACTGTACTGCTGGCACTCTGCATGCATATCGCTCTCATGTTTCTGTGCATTTATAAGTAGCTCTTTCAATTTGTTAATCATTTGATCGCGATGTATGAGTGCATTCTCAAAATTGACAAATCTTGCAGCACACTCCTCTTGAAATTGTTTATATTCTGTACAGGCTGTGTTGAGACTAAGTGTACTTGGATTGCTAGCCATATCTTTAAGAGATTCAATCTCATTATTCAATGCTTGAACAATACTATCTTTTGCACTGATTGCTTCCTCTAGACTACACAATTTCCTCCCAGTATTAACTCTCATTAAGTTGCAATTGTCTGTTCCTTTTTGCTGCAGTTTGTGCACACAGTGATACTCAGTGATACTACTATCTTCTAAGTTAAGGCCATCAAAAATATTCAGGCTAACATCATTGTTTGAGTCCAGCTTATCACTACCACTGGAATCAAATTGTTCATTCTGAAGTATTTCCTCAAGAACACTTTGTGCATTCTTTACACCTGAATTGCTGTTTGTACTGGAAAGTGAACCAGACAGCATGTCTTGCTGCATATCACTTGCAAATGAGTTGACTTTAAGCACATTGTGAATTTCAATCTCCAAAAGAGATCGATCGTTTTCTAAACTAGTTAGACTAGGTAAGTGCTCTAAAAAGGGATCAGTTATAGGAAAACAAGAAAAAGAGCTGAATTCATACCTGAAATGCTGCTATGTTTTTCATCTTCTATCTTACCAGCTACATTATTATCCAACAATATGCCAGCAGAAAGAGACAATGAGGGATCTGAAGATGAGCTATTCACAGACATAATTTGATGCTATTAATATAATGGCAACTAATGATATTCTTGGCGTAACAATAGTAAAACTTTGCACTCTTCAAACAATACTACACGCTTCGTTGGGGTTGGACTTGCTGAATAAACAAATGCCAGCTGACGAGGACATCACTTAAGAGGCCACAATTATTAAATCAATACTAACAGAAATTGAAAATATTAATAAACAAACTCTTTAACCCGACACATTTGCACCAAAAGCAAAACAATACCGTACTAACCTAACCAAGCCATAAAACGGTTACATCTCTTCCTTTTAGCAATTGGAGATGTCGCGCATAAATATTGATATAATACATTTAAATGACACTTTTCTGTAGCTTACAAGAAAAATCAATAATCAATCTTTTGTTATCCATTAATTAAATACTTGTTGAAATTTTATTAGTTAGGAACAAAATAATTACATAAAAATACGAGTATTTACGAATGTTATTTTCGCTGTCATAGCTACCGGTCCATAGTTTAATATCAGTCATGATGTGTAAAAAGTATTAAACATCAAACGTCCTGACGCTGCGATTAACATCGCTATATTTTCGAAATTTGAAAGAATGATAAAAGCTGCCTCCAACGTTTTGCCAAAAAGTGTATTCAATTTTTTGACCGCAGCATATTTTCGTAGTAATACATCGCAGTTATGTACTAAGGCAATTTCTGAAAATTTCTTAGTTTCAGCCCTAAGACAAAACGGAATTCGCGGGATGCATAGCACACCTTCAGATATCCAGCTTGAGAAGCTGAACGTGCATATCTTGCCAGCATTGTCTGATAACTACATGTACCTGGTAAATATTGCATTCATAATTGATGGTTTGACATTGTTACTATCTTAATAAATTCATAGATTGTTGACAAGAAAACTAATCAGGCAGCTGTAGTTGACCCGGTTTCACCCGACGATGTACTTAGAGCTGTCGCAGAGAAACAAGTAAATCTGACCAAAATTCTAACTACTCATCATCATTGGTATGTTGAAAATCCTCAATCTTAATTAATTCTTACTCAAAACAACTTGCTAAATTCAATCAACATTTCTTAGGGACCACGCTGGAGGCAACTTGCAGTTAATTCAAAAGTCCAAGAATCCATTGCAGGTATTTGGCGGTGACAATCGCATTGATGGTCTCACCAACAAAGTGGGGCATGGGGACACTTTCTCAATTGGGGAAATACGTGTTGAATGCCTGGCTACGCCATGTCATACTAGCGGACATATATGCTATTATCTAACGGCACCGGGGCAAACTCCAGTGGTGTTCACTGGGGATACTCTGTTCATCGCCGGTTGTGGCCGGTTCTTCGAGGGTACCGCCGAGCAGATGTATGTCGCACTAGTCGAGTTACTTGGCACCCTGCCCGACCACACGCACGTCTTTTGTGGCCATGAATATACCGTTCAAAATCTCAAATTTGCCAATCACGTTGAAGAAGATAACGCAGAAATTATACAAAAGATCACTTGGGCAGTTAGGCAGCGCAGGAACCAAATGCCCACTGTTCCATCCACCATTGGCGAGGAGAAGCGCATCAACCCTTTTATGCGTGTCAATACCCCGGCGGTTCAACAACATGTCGGATGTACGGAAGCTCTGGACGCAATGCGAATTATCCGCAAGGAGAAGGACAATTTCAAAATTTAACACAACCAACTGAAATCTACTTACTAACCAACTAATGAACTGGCAATAAAATACAACTAACTGAATGTAAATATGTATTAATTAAGTAATGATTGGTTTTGTACGTTAGAGAATCCATCTTTTTATACGATGGCTTTGAGATAAAATTGCGATTGCATCACATATTATTATAACTAATGTAGTCAATTAAATGCTTATTGCTGCCTCCTGTCATTTCTTCTGATTGTATTCGCTCATTTCCGCGACATACTTTTCCTTTGAACGCTCGTACATATCAACGTACACTTGTTTCTCAATCGTATTAAGCGTCTTCCACTTGATAGCCAATTGTCTAGTTAACTCCTGCTTGTTTGGTTCAACCTGACCAGGTTTCAACGCCGCTATCAGCTCCTCCATTAAGGGTTGACGTTGTTCTTGGCAGAATTGGAAGAACGGATTAGAGGGACGCTTTGGAGCGCGAGGATCACGTTCTGCTTTAGGAGCTTTTCTCTTAGGTGCTCTTTTCATTTTAGCTCCACCTGCTTTCTCTTCAGCAACGGCCCCCCTCTTGGACTTACTAGCTGCAACTGATTGCTGGCCTCTTCCTTGTTTAGGCGTGTCATGCTTAACAGGAATCTTAGGAGTAGGCAATGATGATATTACTGGTGGAATTTCTAAAACTGTTTGTGGTATGCGAGTCCAGTCTTCAGAATGCAAAGTCTTCAATCGGTGCTTCAAGTAATTGACATGATCTAATTTGTGTTTGGTCATACGTTTAACCTCATCAATTCTAAAATTATATTATACTTAAATACAAGGAATATCAGGCTTTGAAATCAAACCTGTAAACAAGTTTTTCATTGTTCTTTTGGATAGCTTCACATTCTTCTAACAATAGCTTGTACTTTTTAAAATAAACACTGTTTTCATGTGTCTTATCCACATAGACCCCATCGTTTTCAGAATCATCAGACATCATAGTGAGACTGTTTGTTAAGAGAATTGACTGCTCAAAATAGCTCAATGGCTTGATGTAATCACGTACTCAAATGTCTTTATTAAGAGTCAATAATAAATAATATTACTATCGTGAGATTATGCCAGTATTCCGCTGTAAACTTACGTTTGACAGTATATACTTACTCCAAATTTTAACGTCAATTTAGCCACATTTATTAATGCAGCAATTCCGCTGTCCAAAGTATTAAAAACATTCCAAATTTATCACTGCTTACCGCAAGCTTATACATACTCCAGAGCACTCAGAACACCGCACTACACAACCAAACCAAACCAAACAC
>JARJDV010010031.1:2452375-2467291 GCA_030264675.1 Anaulacaspis nigra
AAAAACATTGAATAGTTTCAATACCAGTAATTATCAGTGATCAATTTTAATGATTTGCGTATCTAACTTATATTAAAGAGTCACATACTATGTAATTATTCAAAGTGTCATACAGAAATTTATGAAAATGAGAAATTTGATCCAATTTGCAATCTAAATTGTTTCTGCAAATTCAGGCCAAACATTTCAATTATTCGCGTAGTCTTGTTGCTTCTATTGTAAGCGACAATCATTAGTGATTTAGTAGTAAATCATTTGTGCATTTAAAAGACGCATGAATGTACATAGTGAATGTACAACCGTCACTAGGCTAAGTGAATATTTAAAAACAATAATAAATATGGAAAGTTTATACGGACTGTATAGTAATTAGTCACTACTGTGATTTAACTTGTCTTATTGTTTGTCGGCTAGTCTTTTGACGCTTGTTGTCTTTTGCTGTTCGAATATTATAAGTAGGTAGTTTTCTGAACAAATTAGAAAGGCGTGTAGCAAGATTTTGTGCCCACAGTTGATTTCATATATAAGTTAAAAACAAGGAAATGTTTTATACGTTCGCCTTATATATTTTGTAGTTCACTCTTTTTCGCGTTACTGAAATTCCGTGCGGTTAATTAAAACACAAGTTGAAGTATTTTTAAATAAAAGAACATAAGTATTCAATATCCGTTTCTTTTACCGATTCGTAATTTTCGTGCTGTGGCTAATATTTGATTGCGCTCTTGATGCGTTCATCCCGTTATTGCTTTTTACCTCTAAGCATAATAGCAAATCTTTCACGATGAAGAAAGTCGACACACAAAGTGCCGAACAAGAGAAAAACATCTCATATATGAAGTCGCAACTAGACAGAGATTAAGATTAAGCAAACTTTCAAATTAGCTAACTGCCCCAGGGCCAGTTACACCTGTCTGGAAACCGCGCACTTTATCATTGTTGTATTATTGACGCACGCATATATTTGCATTTCGTTTCATGATTAGCCATTAAATCAACATGTAACGCACACGGCTATCGTTTTTCTGCTTTCGTTTTAAAATGCACTTAATGTAAATCTCACAACAATGATCTATTCGGCTATGGTGTAGATAGCATTGAAAACTAGCGAAAGTGAAATAAATCATGATCTTTCGAAATTTTTGGAAATCAACATGCGGTTTTTGCGTTCCTTATGAAATAGTTGGCACGTTTTATATATTGCGTGTTTAGCAGTAAGAAGTATTTATTGATTTTTTATCGAAATATTTATTGGTAACCACACCAAATATATCATCGGAAAACAAGACAAAAGGGAATTTGACTCTTGATTAATACTTGCATTGTTCATTGCGGTTCTTGCAGATATGGGAGCGATTTGATGTCAGTGGAATCGTACGGTGAAAATAATTTAACGGCATCGATCGCCGCGTCGACGGTTGCTGGCGATCGCCGTGGTACAAACCATTACTGGCTGGGTTTAGCATCACTCGATGACCTCAAAACCAACACCTTAGAGTCTGCTGCTGGAACGCTTGTCTCGCAATATTCAGGTACGTGGGCCAAGACATCGAAACTCAATCATTTTAAAAACTGCGATTAATGAGAGTACGTGCGAGTTCATTACCAATAATGCTGCTGTTGTGGTGCTGCGCACGTGTTATTGTCACATCACAGTGCCACTGTTGTTGAAGCGTCATACTTGTTGTGTTTACTCGATTTCACCGACCTGTATTACATAAAGAGTCAATAATAACTGTTACGGATTTTTTAAACGATTTATTTTCTCTCTTAGGATTTTGGTCCTTGCAGCAGCCGGATCCCAGGGCGGGCGAATGTGTCGATGTTACCCTAACAGAAGAGAAACAATCATGGGAATTAACAACATGCGAAAGTTTATTGCCATTCATGTGTCGAGGAAGGGCATGCCCGTCAGGATCGTTCCATTGTTCGAACGGTAATTGTATCAATGATGCATTCCGATGCGATAAACAAGATGACTGTGGTGATTTCTCGGATGAGATCGATTGCCCAACGAATTGTAATTACTATTTGGCAAGCAGTGGAGATGTGGTCGAAAGTCCATACTACCCACAAAAATACGCTCCACTCACAAACTGTAAATGGACATTGGAAGGCCCGCAAGGTCACAACATCCTGCTGCAGGTAAGGCAATGTCTAAGATGGCTTGAATGAATTTTAAATTGGCAAATTGTTCCGCAACTAATTGCTGCTGTAGTTTCAAGAATTCGAAACGGAAAAATCCTTCGACACGGTGCAAATCTTGGCTGGCGGACGGACTGAAGACACTTCAATTAATTTGGCCACGCTGTCGGGCAAGCCAGACTTGACGAATCGGTCCTTCGTCTCGGCCAGCAATTTTATGATAATTAAATTCAGTACGGACGCGTCCGTAGAAAGGAAGGGTTTCCGGTATGTGTTCAATACTCGCTTTGTCTATTCATTTCGCATAATAATGAGCGTTTTTACCTTTCTTCTTTTCACTCTTCTTTGCTGTGGAATTCTTTCATCACGAATAGAGCTTCGTGGAAGACTGAACCGCAATCATGTGGTGGCATGCTGCGTGCAACACCACAAGGACAAGTGCTCTCCTCACCTGGGTACCCTGAGCAATATCCTGGAGGCTTGGAGTGTTTGTATGTAATTACAGCACAAGCAGGCAGAGTAATCACACTGGAAATCGACGATCTTGATTTGGATGATTTGCGGGATTATATTCTGGTACGCGATGGAAGTTCACCAATGAGTCAAACAATTGCCCGACTTACTGGTGATTTGGACAAGAACCAGCGCATGATAATGTCAACAAGCAACGAATTATACTTGTATTTTAAAACCAGTTTGGGAGATTCCAAACGTGGATTCAGAATACGTTACGCACAAGGTTGCAGAGCCACAATTGTAGCACGAAATGGTACCCTGGCATCCCCAGCCTATGGATTAACTAATTATCCTAGTAATCAAGAATGTCTTTACAAAATTAGAAACCCAGCTGGTGGTCCACTCTCGTTGAATTTCGAAAACTTTGATGTTGATAAATCTGACTTTGTTCAAGTATTTGATGGTCCCTCAACAAGTGACTTACGATTACATAGTGGAAATGGTTTTACTCAAAATGCAGCCCCAAAAATAACTCTTACCGCTTCAAGTGGTGAAATGCTACTACGGTTTACCACAGACGCTTTACATAGTAATAAAGGCTGGAAAGCAGTCTTCTCAGCAGATTGTCCGCCCTTACAACCCGGTGTTGGTGCCTTGGCATCAAGTCGGGATACTGCATTTGGAACCATTATTACCTTCACTTGTCCTACGGGTCAAGAATTTGCTACAGGACGCCAGCGTATTACAACTCAATGCCTTCACAGTGGCAATTGGTCCATAACTTATATTCCAAGGTGTCAAGAAGTGTATTGTGGACCGGTGCCACAAATTGATAACGGCTTTTCAATTGGTTCCACGAACGTTACGTACCGTGGCGAAGCCATGTATCAATGTTATGCTGGCTTTGCCTTTTCAACGGGTCAACCAATTGAGAAGATCTCTTGCTTAGCTGATGGTCGCTGGGAAAAGAAGCCAGCATGTCTAGGTAAGCAATTCACCTACGCTATCACTTTATTACTAATAACGTACGATTTTACTACTAATAATACAATGCCTTTTTAGCATCGCAATGCATTGCCTTACCAGAAGTACCACACGCGAACGTGACGATTTTGAATGGATTAGGACGCAGTTACGGTACTATCGTTCGTTATGAGTGTGAACCCGGATATGTGCGTTCCGGACATCCAGTTATTTTGTGTATGAGTAATGGTACGTGGTCCGGCGACGTGCCCTCATGTTCAAGAGCTCGATGCCCAATTTTTCCCGAAATTAAAAATGGATTTATTACCGATACATCAAAAACGTATTTTTATACGGACGAAGCACGTGTTCAGTGCTACAAAGGCTACAAATTAATTGGGAACAGCATTCTAAGGTGCGGCGAGAATCAGCAATTCAACAATCCACCTAAGTGCGAAGATATCAACGAGTGCATAAGTAGTCAATGCGATGTCGCTTCGACGGAATGTGTAAATACGCCTGGTTCATTCTCATGCAAATGTCGTAAAGGCTTCGCACCTACTTTGGATTGTAGGCCCGTAGGCGATTTGGGTTTAATCAATGGAGGCATTGCCGATGATGCAATTACAGTATCAAGCACAGAAGATGGCTATACTAAAGGGGTAATAAGATTAATTAACTGCCTTGATCGAATCATCAATGTTTTCGTTTCCTTTACAGATGCTGCGATTGAGTAGTACCAATGGATGGTGTGGAAATACATTAGAACCAGGTTCTAACTATGTCATTATCGATTTGAAAGCAACAACTATAATTCGTGGGTTCCGTACAATGAGCGTGACCCGTCCGGATGGGACAGTCGCTTTTACATCTGCGGTTCGCATCCAGTACACTGATGATTTGACAGACATCTATAAAGACTATAGGAACCCAGACGGTACCGCTGTTGAGTTTCGTATTCTGGAACCAACTCTATCAATCCTTAATTTACCGGTACCTATCGAGGCGCAATATATTAAGTTCAAGATTCAAGATTATGTTGGTGCACCATGTATGAAACTAGAAATAATGGGCTGCACACGTCTAGAATGCTCCGATATTAATGAGTGCGCCACAAATAATGGTGGTTGTGATCAAAAATGTATCAATAATCCTGGCGACTACACTTGTAATTGCAATGTTGGTTTTGACTTATATACACAAAACGGAACATCAGGATTTAATATCGAGATGAGTGAAAATGGCATGCGCGATGGTGATACGTATCAATTAAATAAGTCGTGCGTACCAATTATGTGTCCTACACTTCAAGCTCCTGAAAATGGGGCCATACTTTCAACTAAAGAGAAATATCATTTTGGTGAACTCGTAAGATTCCAATGCGAATTTGGATACGTGATGACTGGATCATCATCGTTGTTGTGCACATCTACAGGAGCCTGGAATGGTACAATTCCAGAATGCCAATTCGCAATGTGTGTGTCATTACCTGATGATAAGAATGAAGGTCTTAAAGTAGTTCGTCCTGATGAAGCTAGTGTATTAGTGCCATTTAAAGAAAATGTTACCATGAATTGCGGAACTATGGGACGTCAACTTAGAAAAACGGCTACCTCTGGTTTTAGACAATGCGTTTATAATCCTAAGCCTGGCCTACCAGATTACTGGTTAAGCGGTACTTTGCCATCATGTCCTCGAGCTGATTGTGGACCACCACTTTCCACGCCAGGGGCCGAATATGGAAAATTCCTTGATACTAAGTACCAATCGTCATTCTTCTTTGGTTGTCAAAATACATTTAAGCTAGCTGGACAAAGTAATAAACATGATAATGTTGTACGATGCCAATCGAATGGAGTTTGGGACTTTGGCGATTTACGTTGCGAAGGCCCTGTTTGTGAAGATCCTGGACGACCAAGCGATGGCTTCCAACTATCAAGAAGCTACGAGCAAGGATCTGAAATTACCTTTGGCTGTAATAGACCTGGATATATTTTGATAAATCCTAGGCCAATTACTTGCGTACGTCAACCAGAATGCCGTGTAGTACGACCCCTTGGATTAGCGTCTGGTCGTATTCCTGACTCAGCTATTAATGCTACTAGTGAGCGACCAAATTATGAAGCAAAGAATGTACGTTTAAATTCTGTAACAGGTTGGTGTGGCAAGCAAGAAGCATTTACTTATGTCAGTGTTGATTTGGGAAAAGTTTATCGAGTAAAAGCTATTTTGGTAAAAGGCGTAGTTACAAATGATATCGTTGGTCGTCCAACAGAAATTCGATTCTTCTATAAGCAAGCTGCCACTGAGAATTATGTGGTTTATTTCCCGAACTTCAACCTTACTATGAGAGATCCAGGAAACTATGGAGAACTAGCTATGATCTCTTTGCCAAAGTATGTTCAAGCACGTTTCGTGATCCTAGGAATTGTAAGCTACATGGACAATGCTTGTTTGAAATTTGAATTAATGGGTTGCGACGAACCCTCTGAAGATCCTCTCTTGGGATATGATTATGGGTATTCCCCATGCGTGGACAACGAAACACCAGTATTTCAAAATTGTCCTCAGCAACCAATTGTGGTACAAAAAGATCCTAATGGCGGCTTATTCCCGGTCAACTTCACTGAGCCAACAGCTGTCGACAACTCTGGAAGCATTGCTCGCTTAGAAGTAAAACCACAGAATTTCAAGACGCCTATGCATGTCTTTGAAGATACCGTTGTCAAATATGTAGCTTTCGATTACGATGGAAATGTTGCAATATGCGAAATCAATATTACCGTTCCTGATAATACACCGCCGCAACTAAGTTGTCCTCAGAGCTATGTGATTGAATTAGTGGACAAACAGGATAGTTATGCTGTCAATTTTAATGAAACTCGACGTCGTTTAAATGCTACGGATGCATCTGGCGAAGTCCATATTCAATTTATTCCCGATCGTGCAACAATTCCAATAGGTACATTTGAAAACGTAACGGTTGTCGCATCGGACAAGTATGGCAATAAGGCGACTTGCTACTTCCAGGTATGTTTAATTTCATGCTTGCAATAGCTTTTATCAAGGATAGTGCATACAATTCCTTATATTAATGTTTTTCCTATGATTTATAGGTGTCAGTACAAGCGACTCCTTGCGTTGATTGGGAACTTAAAGCACCAGCTAATGGAGTAATAACTTGTTTGGAAGGTGACCGAGGATTACAATGCATCGCCAAGTGCAATGATGGTTACCGTTTTACTGATGGTGAACCCATAAAGACATTTGGATGCGATTCCAAAACACCATGGAAACCCACATCCGTAGTACCAGACTGTGTTTCTGAAGATACACAACAAGCAGATTACCACGTTACTGGAACTGTTCGTTATCGGGCGAATGGTGCTGTTGCAAATGCTTGCTTAAATCAGTACACCGATTTATTATCACAATACTACGCAACTTTAAATACAATGCTTTCCCAGCGTTGTTCGGCAGTTAATGTCAATATGAATGTATCTTTCGTCCGAGCGATACCTGTCTTAGTCGAGGAAAATGTCGTTAAGATTGACTTTGTACTTGAAGTTATTCCAGTTATCCGGCAACCACAACTATATAATTTATGCGGCTCAACGTTAACGTTAATCTTTGACTTGTCTGTACCATATGCAAGTGCAGTTATCGAACCACTATTGAACGTTTCATCAATTGGCAATCAATGTCCACCGTTACGCGCATTGTCTTCGGTGATTACTAGAGGTTTTACATGCAATATAGGAGAAGTTTTAAATATGGATGAAAATGATGTCCCACGATGCTGTAAGTAATATATATTTTTTATTAGACTTTCTGGTAACTGTTTATCTCCAATTGCAGTGCATTGTCCGGCTGGTACCTTCGCTGGCGAAAAACAAAAAGAATGCACATATTGTCCAAAAGGATTTTATCAAAATAGTGACCGTCAAGGATCTTGCCTCCGATGTCCGATGGGCACTTATACTAAAGAGGAAGGATCTAAGAGCATTCACGATTGTATCCCAGTTTGTGGATATGGTACCTATTCTCCAACAGGTTTGGTACCTTGCTTGGAATGTCCTCGTAATAGTTATACCGGCGAACCACCGACGGGTGGATACAAAGATTGTCAGGCGTGTCCTGCCAATACATTTACCTATCAGCCTTCTGCACCGGGCAAAGACAGATGCCGACCAAAATGTGGGCCCGGTCAATATTCATCAACTGGTCTCGCACCATGTTCCATGTGCCCTAAAGACTTTTACCAACCATTATCTGGTCAAGTAACTTGCATGGAATGTCCAACCAATATGAAAACTGATGGTCCTGGAACCACTAGTCGATCTGAATGTTATCCAATTCAATGTTCCGATAACGCATGTCAGCACGGAGGCCTCTGTGTACCAATGGGACATAGTGTTCAATGTTTCTGCCCAGCAGGCTTCTCAGGAAGAAGATGTGAAATCGACATTGATGAATGTTCTTCCCAACCATGCTATAATGGGGCAACCTGCATTGATTTGCCACAAGGTTATCGATGCCAATGTCCTCCTGGATATTCTGGAATTAATTGCCAAGAGGAAAGAAGCGACTGTAAAAATGACACATGTCCTGAACGCGCAATGTGCAAAGATGAGCCTGGATATAACAATTTCACATGCCTTTGTCGATCGGGTTACACCGGCGTTGATTGTGATATGACTGTTGATCCTTGCACAAATAATGGTAACCCATGTAACAACGGGGCATCTTGTGTAGCATTACAACAAGGGCGGTTTATGTGCGAATGTTTACCTGGCTGGGAAGGCCAGACTTGCGAAATTAACACAGATGATTGCGCAGAACAGCCTTGCTTGCTGGGCGCAAATTGTACCGACTTGGTTGCTGATTTCTCTTGCTCTTGCCCACCTGGTTTTACTGGAAAACGCTGCCAAGTTAAAATTGATTTATGTTCAAGAAATCCATGTAAGAATGGGGTCTGCGTAGATAAGTTATTTTATCATCAATGCATATGTCGACCTGGCTGGTCAGGAGACGCATGTGAAGTAAACAACAACGATTGCCAAAATGATCCTTGTGAGAATGGCGGACAATGTATTGATGCTATTAATGATTATAATTGCACCTGTGAGGCTGGCTTCACTGGAAAACGGTGTCAACATACAATTGATTACTGTTCCTCGGAACCTTGCCAGAATGGCGCAACATGCTCAGACCAGGTTGATGGATTCCAATGCAAATGTAGACCTGGATATGTTGGTTTACAATGCGAGGCAGAAATTGATGAGTGCCTTAGTGACCCCTGCAATCCTGTAGGTACAGAAAAATGTGTAGATATGGATAACAAATTCCAATGTATGTGCCGTGATGGATTTGTTGGAAACTTCTGTGAAGAGAACATTGACGATTGTAAATCTGATCCATGTTTGAATGGAGGATCATGTCGCGATGAGGTAGGAGGTTATCGATGTCTTTGTCTGCCTGGTTGGAGCGGCTCAAACTGCGAAATGGATATTGGCACATGTCAGAACAGGCCATGCCAAAATGATGCACAATGTATTAACTTATTCCAAGACTACTTCTGCGTGTAAGTAAACAGTATTACTATTGAGTTATTTCTAAAATGATTTCTTCTTAGATGTCCTTCTGGAACGGATGGCAAACAGTGCGAAACAGCACCTGAAAGATGTATTGGTAATCCTTGCATGCATGGCGGTAAATGCCAAGACTTCGGTTCAGGCCTCAATTGTTCCTGCACTAACGGATTCTCTGGAATTGGTTGTCAATATGAATATGATGCTTGTCAAACAAACGATTGCAAAAATGGTGCTACTTGCACAAATCATGGCAAAGGATTCCAATGTATTTGCCCAGATGGTTATACGGGTAAATTCTGTGAAGAAGATGTAATTGACTGCAAAGAAAACTCGTGTCCACCTAGTGCAACATGTATAGACCTAACTGGAAAGTTTTATTGTCAGTGCCCGTTCAATTTAACGGGTGAAGATTGCAGAAAAAGTAGGCTACCAGATGAAAGTTACTTAATGCAATAATTTATATTTTTAATTTTTAGCAATATCTGTTGATTATGACTTATACTTCAGTGATGCGACACGCAGCTCCGCTGCTCAAGTAATTCCATTTTATACTGGATCTAAATCTAGCGTTACTATAGCAATGTGGGTGCAATTTACGGAGAAAGATGAAAATGGTATTTTCTTCACGATGTACAGCGTATCATCTAAGCACTTACCCAACAACAGACGACCAATTATTCAAGCACATTCAAGCGGTGTTCAAGTTTCGCTATTCCCAGACATTCAAGATGTGTATTTGAGTTACCGTGATTACACAACAATCAATGATGCACAATGGCATCATATAGCTATTGTTTGGGATGGAGAAAGTGGCGGAGAATTGAAACTTATTACTGAAGGTTTAATTGCCAGCAAAGTAGAAGGATACGGTAGTGGCCGCAAATTACCAGAATAGTAAGCTTTTCTACCTGGGTTTGTCAGATGTGATAATTTACGTTTTAGTGCATGGGTGACCCTTGGTAAACCGAGATCAGGAAATCCAAAAGGATATGCCGAGACTGGATTCCAAGGACATCTAACCAAGGTACAAATATGGGGACGCGCTCTTGATGTTACCAACGAAGTACAGAAGCAAGTGCGTGATTGTCGCACGGAACCTGTTTTATATCGTGGCTTGGTATTGACTTGGGCTGGCTATGAAGATACTTCAGGTGGTGTAGAAAGAATTGTACCTTCCCATTGTGGACAACGCAAGTGTCCACCTGGCTACTCAGGGCCAAAATGCCAGTCACTCGAAGTAGACAAAATACCACCTAAAGTTGAATATTGTCCTGGTGATCTATGGGTAATAGCAAAGAATGGCTCTGCTATTGTCTCGTGGGATGAACCACATTTTAGTGATAACGTTGGTGTTACGAGAATTCAAGAAAAGAATGGTCATCGTCCAGGGCAAACTTTATTATGGGGAGTTTACCAAATTGCTTATGTTGCGACCGATGCAGCCGGAAATACCGCGATGTGTACATTCAAAGTGTCTCTTTTGTCGGAATTCTGCCCAGAACTACCTGACCCTATTGGAGGTTCACAAACGTGCAAAGATTGGGGTGCAGGTGGCCAATTTAAAGTGTGCGAAATTAGTTGTAATCCAGGTTTGCGATTCTCCGAAGATGTACCTAGATTCTATACCTGTGGTGGAGAAGGCTTCTGGAGACCAACAGTCAATCCTAACTTACCGATGGTTTATCCAGCGTGTTCACAATCTAAACCAGCTCAACGCGTTTTCAGAATAAATATGTTGTTCCCAAGTTCGGTGCTTTGCAATGAAGCCGGTCAAGGGGTACTAAGGCAAAAAGTTAGAACTGCTGTAAATGGATTGAACAGAGACTGGAACTTCTGCTCGTTCTCCGTAGAAGGAACTCGAGAATGCAAAGATCTCCTAATCGATGTAACATGTGATCACCGTTCAAATCGTATCACTCGTCAGATCTCTACTGATGACGAAGAAGACGGAGGAACATACGTAATTGAAGCTGAAGTACCTGTTCAACCGTAAGTACATTCCAGCAATCATTGTAGGCATGTAAACGAATTGAATTAATATCTTCTCAATAATGGTCGACATGTTCTCATTTTCTTATGTTTTGTTTGTCGTGTGTATGACCAATTATTTACTTGCATGTTTGTAGTTATCTAGCATACTTTTTAGTTATCATATGTAGTTAGCACCTTGTGGCATGTTCGTTCCTTTGTAGAAATAATCGCCAAGGACGGCAGCAAACGAGCGATACGTACAACATTGAACTCTCATTTCCGGCCATCAAGTAAGCGCACCCTATATCTGTATTTACCCTATACACACGAAAACACTATTTTCTTTGAAACACTTTTATACATGTACACATTTAAAGCACCAGCTAGATCAATGCTTCAACTGCCTTATTCGCATATATTTAAATATTTAATTTCTTTAGCGATCCGATTGTTAATTCAAATACCAACGAACGCTCGTCCGTGCAACGACTTCTTGAGATGCTCATTTTGGAAGACGATCAATTTGATGTGCGAGATATCTTACCAAACACGGTACCTGATCCAAGCTCACTGTTCTTGCAATCTGATTATGCTTGCCCAATTGGACAAGTGGTGATGGCTCCTGATTGCGGTAAATTTAAGAATATTATGCAAAGACATTTCCATAAACTTAAATTTTAGTACCATGCGCCATCGGCACATACTTCGATAAAGATACAAAAGCGTGTATTTCATGCCCTCTTGGAACGTACCAAAGCGAATCAGGTCAACTTCAATGTATACAATGCCCAACTATTGCGGGACGTCCTGGTGTAACCATTGGATTGGGAGCTCGAAGTGCTGCAGACTGTAAAGGTACCTACCTAACATTTTCATATAATTGCAATATATCAAGATGATTCACAATGTATTTATAGAACGATGCCCCGCTGGAAAATATTATGATCACGACGCTGGCCTATGCAGAAGCTGCGGTCACGGTTTCTACCAATCGAATGAAGGTTCTTTCTCCTGCAACATTTGTGGCTTAGGCAAGACAACACGCACGAGCGAAGCGGTGTCGCAAAAGGAGTGCCGTGATGAATGCGCAAGTGGTATGCAACTGGCATTTGATGGTAAATGTGAACCGTGTCCTCGTGGTACCTACAGAATGCAAGGTGTGCAAGCTGCGTGCGTCGCATGCCCGCTCGACAGGACCACACCAAAACTGGGCGCTTCAAGTAACGAAGAATGCTCCTTACCTGTATGCACACCAGGAACTTATCTAAATGGAACCCTCAACGACTGCATTCCTTGTAAGAAGGGATGGTATCAACCTGAATCTCAACAAACTACTTGTATTACATGCCCACCGAACACCAGCACGAAGGGTACCGCAGCAACGAGTAAAGCGGAATGTACAAATCCATGTGAAATGAATGGACCCGAAATGCATTGCGATCCGAACGCATATTGTTTATTAATTCCCGAAACGAGCGACTTTAAATGCGAGTGTAAACCAGGTTTTAATGGAACAGGCAAGTTCTGTACCGATGTTTGCGATGGCTTCTGCTTAAATGAAGGTACATGCGTTAAGGACGTACGTGGCATGCCATCCTGCAGATGCATCGGTAGTTTCACTGGAAAACATTGTGCGGAAAAATCAGAATTCGCATATATTGCTGGTGGTATTGCCGCATCAGTAATCCTAATTATTTTCATCGTTCTCCTCATCTGGATGATTTGCGCACGTGCTAATCGAAGAAGGGAACCTAAGAAATTACTTACGCCTGCAACAGATCAAAACGGTTCGCAGGTTAATTTCTATTATGGTGCTCCAACACCGTATGCTGAAAGTATTGCTCCAAGTCATCATTCAACGTATGCTCATTATTACGATGATGAGGAAGATGGCTGGGAGATGCCAAACTTTTATAATGAGACTTACATGAAAGAGAGCCTGCACAACGGCGTCAATGGCAAAATGAACAGCCTCGCACGCTCGAATGCTAGTATTTATGGTACTAAAGAAGATTTGTATGATCGATTGAAGCGTCACGCTTATCCTGGAAAGAAAGGTACGATTTAGTCTATAATTTAATCCTATTTGTATCGCGCTAACGTATTTTTTAAATTACAGATAAGAGTGATAGTGACAGTGAAGTAGGACAATGAAACAGAATATCAAGTCTAGACTTCTGGTCAGAATTGTGAATACGCTCAAATGTTGTTTTTTTATATAATGTTATATATCTAATGACCATTTTTTAGTTAATCGTATCGACCGACGAGAGAACATTTTTATCTATTAATATTAGCACTATGCAAATTTAACTGATTTAATTCAATTCTCATACAAAGCAATGTGACACTGATTTATTCACAAACCAATTTTAAACAACCGTATGTAAAATATGAATTGGTTTCTGAATGAAAATTACTTGACGAGTATTGTAGCGTGAATGCACTTTATCTTTAACTTTCATTAGTTTTAAAAGCGCTCATATTTATAACCCTTGAAGGAAAAATAACATTAGTCAAATGCAAGGCAAATCTGTAAGCTAACAAAGTGTATAAAGACGTTAATGCATTTCATAGGACTTATTTATCGAAAACGTATGTTATATTATATTCGTGTACATGATGACTATAAATATTTTAGCAGAATGACTGAATAAACAACGAGATCAATTTCAAGAATATCAATGTATAAAATACAAAATAAATAGGAAGAGTAGCAATAATCAAATGTAAAAACAAAACTTTGAAGTAAAGTTTGAAACAAAAACTAGCGAACTTTCAATTATTTTTAACAAACGGCCATTTTTGTACCAAAGAAATCTGAGACTCCTTGAAACAAGCGAAGGCGCAATTACCAAGACAACAAAGTTTATAAGTAATAAACTGTATGTAAATACAGGTTACCTCTGAAACTGAGTTAATGTAATTGTGTTACAAACCATTATAAACATTACAATGAGGAAAGAAGATCCAGTAAAAACTTGTGTCCAATATGACGATCATTGCAAGTTAATGTGTACAGTTTTATGTTCGTTAATGGAGCATCAGAGTCTTGTGGATTTGGCAATTAGATGTGGCAATAACACGATGCATGCTCACAAATGTATATTGGCTGCAAGTAGCCCTTATTTCAGGGTATGTATGAAAAAACGAAAAGTATGCTCATGTATATAACTTTCTACAAAACTAGGAACAACTGGAGAAGAATCCCGGTACCGAACAAGTCATAATTAATGGTTTGGATTTTGCTACAATGAAATCAGTAGTGGAATTCATTTACTGTGGAGAAACAAATATATTGGAAGAAAATATGAAATATGTTATTGCTGCAGCGAAGTTGTTTCAAATCCGAGGGTTGCAAGCATTGGCCGATGGTGGTGCTTGTGACGCTGGTATGCTAATGAAAATGATCGGCAAATATTATGCAATTACTCATATATCGTTTTTAATTACAGCAGAAAATCAAATTTATATACCAGCACCGGTTTTCATTAATAAAAAACCCAAATACTCAAATCCTTATGTTCCTTTTGTTTCTAATTCCTCGGAGATGCTCCACCCATCATCTTGTAAGTATATTTTCCTATATAATTTTAATTCGATGAGACGTACTTGATATTTATGTAGGTAATGAACCAATTAACGACCCTAATGCTATGCAAGTTCAAGTAATACAAGACTCTACTGAAAAAACTGATGACAAATCAAACAATTCATTTTATGATGATCCGGGTACCAACGTTGAAATACTGTACACAACAGAAGTAGGGCAATTTGTTACAGTATCAGA